>CM042540.1:25586268-25773768 GCA_023630585.1 Cranoglanis bouderius
CTCTATGCGAAGGAGATGTGTTGCACTGCGTGAGGCAAATGGTGGTCACACCAGATACTGACTGGTTTTTGGACCCCCTCGGGCCCCCCAATACAGTAAAACTGCACATTTTAGAGTGGCCTTTTATTGTGGCCAGCCTAAGGCACACCTGTGCAATAATCATGCTGTCTAATCAGCATCTTGTTATGCCACACCTGTGAGGTGGATGGATTATCTCGGCAAAGGAGAAGTGCTCACTAACACAGATTTAGACAGATTTGTGAAGAATATTTGAGAGAAATACGCCTTTTGTGTACATAGAAAAAGTCTTAGATCTTTGAGTTCAACTCATGAAAAATGGGGGCAAAAACAAAAGTGTTGCGTTTATATTTTTGTTCTATATATATATATATATATATATATATATATGAAGGCAGTTGTAGCTCAGTGGTTAAGACGTTGGGCTACTGATCGGAAGGTCATGAGTTCAAACTGCCAAGCTGCCACTGTTGGGCCCTTGAGCAAGGCCCTTAACCCTCAATTGCTCAGATGTATAAATGAGATAAATGTAAGTCGCTCTGGATAAGGGCATCTGTCAAATGCCGTAAATGTAAAAAAACATGCATATATCCCGGTTTCTTCCCTGGTGGTGCTCTGCCAGGCGTTTACTGCAGCTGTCTTCAGTTCCTGCTTGTTCTTGGGGTGTTTTGCCTTCAGTTTTGCTTTCAGCAAGTGAAATGCATACTCAACTGACTTGGCCATTGCAGAACATTTCTTTGCCTTACAAAAGTCTTGGGTTGTTTCAAAGTATGCTTTGGGTCATTGTCCATCTGTACTGTGAAGCACCGTCTAATGAGTTTTGAAGCATTTGGCTGAATCTGGGCAGAAAATATAGCCTTTTACACATCAGAATCCATCCTGCTGCTTTTGTCAGCAGTCATAGCATAAATAAATGTAAGGGAACCAGTTCCATCGGCAGCCATACATTCCCATGCCATAAGATGAGGTGGTATGCTTTGGTTCATGACCGTTGATATATCTCATCTGTCTATAGAATGTTGTTCCAGAACTTTACAGGCTTTTATATATATATATATATATATATATATATATATATATATATATGTGTGTGTGTGTGTGTGTGTGTGTGTGTGTGTGTGTGTGTGTGTGTGTGTTTCTAAAAAAAAAACTCTAATCTGGTCTTCATCTTGTGGAAAACCATCTGTATTTACTCTGGTTAAGTTCTAGGGTTACATCTAGGGTTCTAGGGTTAAAGTCCAAGCAAACATTTGATCATTATTGAAACAGTGCCTATTAATAAAGCTGATATACTTGAACAAAACCACGAGGAAAACTAGCTTTTTCAATCATTTATTCAACAGAAATATCAATAGATGTGAGATTCTTCTCTGGAAAAAGTAAGTACACCCTTGGCCTCAGAAGCTAGTATTGCCGCTTTTAGCAGAAATTTGACCACTTTTCCATGCAATATTCTTTCAGTTGCAAGATGTTTGAGGGTTTTCTTGCATGTACTGCCTGTTTCAACCCCCGCACCTCCCCACCCCCCACACATTTCCATGGGATTCCAATCCAGGCTTTGACTAGGCCATTCTGTAACCCTCCATTTCTTCTTTTTGAGACATTCCTTTGTGGATTTACTAGTGCCCTTAGGATCATTATCCTGTGGAAAGGTCCACTTTTGATTAATCTTCAACTTTCGGACAGATGGCCTCAAATTATCTTCAGGCACTCTTTGATATGATGCAGAATTCATAGTTAAATCAATGAATGCAAGCTGTCCAGTCCCTGAGGCAGTGAAGCAACCCCAAACCATAACATTTCCACCACCGTGCTTCACAGTTGGTATGAGGTGCTTCTCCTGAAAAGCTGTCTTTGGTCTGTGCCAAACATGTCTGCTGTTACTGTGGCCAAACAACTCTATCTTTGATTTGTCTGTCCAGAGCATGTTATTCTAAAAGGCCTGGTCTTTGTCTATATGCTTATTGGCAAACTGTAGTCTTGCAAAGGCTTTTTCCTGGCACACCTCCTCTAATCTCTTTCTGATTGTAGAAGAATGCACTTTGACACCAACATTTGCAAGACTTACTAGCAGATCCTGTGATGAAATTATAGGATTTTTGGAGACTTCTTTTTGCATCAGATGGTCTGCTCTTCGGCTGAATTTGCTGGGACGGCAGTCCTGGACAAATTGGCAGTCGTTTGAAATCTGAGCCATTTGTAGATAATATTTCCTTACAGTGGAATGATGTATTTCAAGTCATTTGGAGATCTTTTTAAATCCCTTGCCAGACTCGTAGGCATCCACAACCTTATTACTGAAGGCCTTACAGAACTCTTTAGATCTTGGCATGATGACACCACACACCTCAATAGCAAAGGGAACACCAGACACTAGATATGAGAGGGGTATAAATAAGACAGGTTCCACCTGCACTCCCTAAGCAGGTTCTAATCACTGGCACCCAATCTTGAACACCTGATTCTAATTTTATGGATTTGAAGGTGTGATAAATGTAGGGGTGTACTTACTTTTTCCATGTGTCTGATTTGTTTTTTGTTAATTTAAAATGTGAAAGTTACTACAAAATGTAAATTTTATGTGTAATTTGATAACGTGTCAACTTTATTAACCGGCATTGTTTCAAAGAGGATCAAATGTTTGCTTGTCCAAATATGTCAAAAAAGCCAACAGTTTCCATGGGGTGTACTTATTTTTTTCACATCTATGTAATTTGATTTAAACAGCATAACAACATAGAACTAAAAGCAAAATGATTGATATTTATTCATATTAACAATAAAAAAATAGACGTCATTTTAAATAGATATGCATTCTCCACTGTTATTACACTGAAGTTAGTAATTTATTCCTTATGTTATTCTGTACTTGTATTCTATATGTATTATACTGTTAATTCATGTCCTCTCCCTTTTGCTTTCCACACAGATTGAGAAGCTTCCTCCTGAGCTGTTCCAGTGTAAGAAGCTGCGCACACTGAACCTGGGGAATAACTACCTACAGTCTTTGCCATCTCGTTTCGGTGAGCTGGTCAACCTGACCCAGCTGGAGCTCAGAGGGAATGGGCTTGAGTGTCTGCCTGTGGAGCTGGGAGAGTGTAAACTGCTGAAGCGCAGTGGCCTGATCGTCGAGGAGGCTATTTTCAATACCCTTCCCCCTGAGGTCAAAGAGCAGCTCTGGAGGGCTGAAAAAGAGGCAGCGTGAGAGCAGCACGCTTACAAACCACACTGCTGTATTTGAATCCAGAGCTGTATGGAGAAAAAGAGCACATAGCGTCATAGAGCAGGGTTTCAACATTCAGGACAAGATCTCAAGCAACAGTTATTAATAACCAGTGGTGGAAAGAATACAAAACACACTGACTTGAGTAAAAGTACTGGCACTCTAGTAATAATTCACTTGAGTAAAAGTAGTCATCAAGAAAATTACTCAAAAATGTTTTCTTTTCTATTCTGTTCTTATGTTAACTAACCAAGTGAACGATGCTGAAGTGAACACACTTCAATTATTAATAGTGTACAAAGAAAGGTAATGTTAGCAGCTAAATGCTGAGCTGGCTAGGTTCATTACCTGGTTAATGTTAAAGTTGCCCCTTACACACTTTCCTGAGTGTTTCCTATAGGCCAGGGGTTTCAAACTCAAATTCTGCCTGGGCTACATCAGCATTTTGTCAGTCCTTGAATTGCCATAACGTAAGGCTATAAATTATTTTTTAACATATTATCAGTTCCATCAACTAACCTTAATAACCAAGGCATGGTAATTATATAACATTAAGAAAGTTATTTAATAATTTAATAACAACTCACACTGCCTTATCTCTGCTAAGAACATGTCCTTACTCTACCATCTCTCTTGTCTTTGTGCTCCATCAACTTTTTTTGTTTTTCAGTATACCTGTATGTCTCCACACTGGCTGATACTTTTCAGGATTAGGAGTCAGTTATAGAATCATATCAAAGCCTGACACAATTTTTTTTTTTTTTTTTTTTTTTACACCTGGGTCTGACTTTATCAAATTCAGCAGATTTTAACCAGAGTTTCAGCGCTGTGTGATGTGAACCCATGCACACCGTACAGTGTAGCAAAACGAATACGGGCGGTCACTAGTCACGAGTCTGGTGTGAATTCTAGGTATAGTGGAAATATTAATTAGTAGAGTACTACAGGCTGTTTCAGTATTATATTTTGTATGGTCACTCGATCAGAATGAAACGAGACAGCCTGCTGTGTTCGGTCCATGGGCCTCGAGTTTGCCAAGGGCTATAACCTATAGCAGCATTTGATCTATTTAATACAACAGGCAATCGCTACCGAACATTGAAATGACATCTCAAGATTTCATACTGTAAAACATCAAAACATCTGGCTAGCTAGTCTAGCTCACTCAGCTAGCAAATGGCTTACCTGTACATGTTTCCGCTGTTTGGGTGTTGAGCTATGAATGCCGATAGGTTTTGGCTCATCATTTACAGATCATAATCAGACCGTTTCCTTGAAAGCATTTAATACTGAAGATAGCTGATAAATTGGGGCAGGGATGCTCATCTGCCTCCACTGTCCCTACTGTTCCAGACATTCCTGCTGGATCAGTAGCTGAAACAAACTCAAGTAAAATCACAATGATTTAATTACAATCAAAACGAGTACTGTTACAGTGAACCACGTATTCACGTACTGTAATGATGTACATGTAGTTTGTTACTTTCCACCCCTGGTTAATGATGGCATGAACAAAATATGTTGCATTAAGCAGACTGGTGTGAAGTAAAGCTGGAAGCACTGAAAGCACCGAGCTCTCTGTGCTTTTGGGTGTCTGGATTCAAAATTAATAGAGACAGAAAAGAAAACAAATAGAGAGAAGTGCAGCTCATCCTTTTTTCTCCACTGTGGTTATAATACCATTCAAAATGAGTGCATACAGGTGCATCTAAAAAAATTAGAATATCATGGAAAAGTTCATTTGTTTTCCATAATTTAATTTAAAAAGTGGAACTTTCATACAGTCTGAAAGTTCCACTTTTTAAATTAAATTATGGAAAACAAATGAACTTCTCCATGATATTCAAATTTTTTTAGATGCACTAAAGATTCATTACACATAAAGTGAAATATTTCAAGCCTTTTTTGTTTTAATCTTGATGATTATGGCTTACAGCTCATGGAAATGACATACTGGAAAAGTCCAGTATCTCATAAATATTACAATAAAGAATTTATAATACAGCAATGTCGACCTGAGAAGAGCTCTAATCAGCTGATTAACTCAAAACACCTTTTTACTCAAAACACCGTCGCTCAGTGGTCCAAAGTCCTCTTTTCAGATGAAAGTAAATTTTGCATTTCATTTGGAAATCAAGGTCCCAGAGTCTGGAGGAAGAGTGGAGAGGCACAGAATCCAAGTTCCTTGAAGTCCAGTGTGAAGTTTCCACAGTCAGTGATGATTCGGGGTGCCATGTCATCTGCTGGTGTTGGTCCACTGTGTTTTCTCGAGTCGAGAGTCGATGCAGCGTCTACCAGGAGATTTTAGAGCACTTCATGCTTCCATCTGCTGACAAGCTTTATGGAGATGCTGATTTCCATTTCCAGCAGGACTTGGCACCTGCCCACAGTGCCAAAACTACTAGTAACTGGTTTGCTGACCATGGTGTTACTGTACTTGATTGGCCAGCCAACTCACCTGACCTGAATTTTATCAAGAGGAAGATGAGAGACACCAGACCCGACGATACAGACGAGCTGAAGGCCGCTATCAAAGCAACCTGGGCTTCCATAACACCTCAGCAGTGCCACAGGCTGATCGCCTCCATGCCACACCGCATTGATGCAGTAATTCATGCAAAAGGAACCACGACCAAGTATTGAGTGCATAAATGAACATACTTTTCAAAAGGTCGACATTTCTGTATTATAAATTGTTTATTCTAATGTTTTGAGATACTGGATTTTTGATTTCCATGAGCTGTAAGTCATAATCATCAAGATTAAAACAAAAAAGTTTTAAATATTTCACTTTGTGTAATGAATCTAGATTATATGAAAGTTCCACTTTTTGGATTAAATTACGGGGAAAAAATGAACTTTTCCACGATATTCAAATTTTTTGCAGCTACACTTTTGGTGAATGAATGTGTCATGAGCACTTCATGGTCTTGATTGTGAAGAATGATCACAATTTGTTACCTTTACAGGACTGCTCAGAAACGTAAACCCGAAATCTAGAATTAAATCGTGGGGCTTATTTGCGACTTACAAACATATTATAAACTTTGCTAATAGGAACTGTTATCAGTTCGTTATGTTACTCAGTCTAAATGCATGCAAGAACTAAGTGTTTGTGGATACATGGTGTGTGTGTGTGTTTGTGTGTGTGTGTTTGTACACTTGATATAACCTGACTATCGTAGCACTGTAATTGGTTATGAAGCCATTTTTAACAGCTACGTTATAAATGTCAGACGTTCTGTTATGTGGAAGGGGTTTGTACCACAGGGTTAAACATGTTTATTCAGTGCACTTAATTATCATTTCTGCAGTGAAACCTTCATTCATTAAAAAGCAGCAGTCGAGCCACCAGTTCATACACTGTCCGTATTTGTGATGCAGAATGTGCCACTTTGTTCTACAGATTTTGTGTGTGTGTGAGCGAGCGAGCGAGTGTTTTACCTCTCTGCAATTTTATGTGAGACTCGGGTCAGTATTCTGTGTACTGTAAGTGTTCTCGGAGTGTTTGCATGTTTACAGCACTCGATTTAACAATGCAAATACGACAAACATGCTGAAACTCATATTTGTGAGCGTTCATGTACACACGTTTCTACCATGTATTACGTATGTGGGAGAATATGATTTCTCATAGAAGAAAATGTATTTTTTTTTTTTTAATTACATTTTGTTTTTCAGTGTCAAAATGATGATGCTTTCACCTGTGCATTATTGTACAACGTTGAAGGTCAACCAGAGGCTCTGTTCCTCGGTGTTCATGTTTAGTGTTTCACATTTAACGTTGCACTTAACATCAGTGTAATTCACAACGTATCATTTAATTTCTTAATGAAGAAAAATGCACTGCTGATGAGACAATCAGAAACATTTCGTGAAGCGCCATGCGGTCCGCTGGCTTTTGTTCATTTTATTTAAACTTCTTATAGCCCACTTTGTTAGAATGGATGCTGTAGGTTATGTAGCATTGACTTTTCGTGTAGCGAGCTAAGCTGTTTCTTTCATACCTTTTCCAGAACTTTTTACAATCATGTTTTATGTTACCTCAGTGTTGTGTTAGTACAATATACAGTTCCCTACAGTTTTCCCAGAGTTTAACAGTTTAAAAGTATTACTCAGGTAAATTCCACTTAGCTTCATACTGACACACCCGGCCAAGTGATTAAGTAACGGATATTCATGCAGTGCCATTTCTAATACAGAATATTTGACTACTTGTTCACTTTTTTTTTTCATGTACAATGTTTTCTTTTTAATGGATTATCCTGTAATTATCATTATCATGGAACATCATGTAACTGTACCGCCACGTATAATCTTTTTTTTTTTCTCTGGTGATGTTAATGGTTATAGTGAAGTGCAAAAAGGCGTACAGAGTGCTGGCTCCAGAATGATCTTAATCAAGTCCACCAAACTCTTTCTATATGATCTTATAATTTTAGACATTTAATAGTTCAGACAAATAATCTGTAGCTACAAAGCCTGCTCTTGGCGTTTGAAGGTGTGTAATTCTACACATCCGGTCGATTGCGGTGTAGCCAATTTCTCTAGTTGACTAAAAGCAATATGATTTCTTGTACATTGTTCTTTAACTCTGGGTATTTTTTTTTTTTTTTGTTCTTCCATTTTGACACAGGTCCTTGTTGGTTGGCACAAATATGAAAACATGCTTGATTTGCCAAAACAGCACCAACTAGTGTAACAATATTCGGTATCATGTTAGATGTACATTTTATTGATCTGGCATCGGTGTGTGGATCTTTACATCCTAAACTGTTTAATTACTTATTTAGTCGTCATGACGTGGTAAATCTGTTCCCACAGACTGAAATTTAATAAACTCAGATGTAATGAATTTCATTGTTTCATATCATTGTCCTTTTAGTAACTTATTAACGATTAACTGCTACAGATACCTAGTGTATAAATGCAGCTGTAGTATCAGTCTGTACAGGATTTCGAGGAATTGTTTTTTTTTTTTTTCTTTGTGATTGTTGTGGCCAAAAATGCTTGATTTGACTACTTGAATTGGCGAAATTGTAATTGCACGAAATTGTTTTGCTCGGTCTTTCACAGCGTTGTTTGTTGGTAAATGAGACCTTTTAGCTGTACCCATGTTCGACACACGTGAATCGAAGAGGGTTTTTGGCTGAATGCACGTTGTGATGTCACATGACTCGTCTTGGCCCAAATCTGCAGAAAATCTGTGGTAATTTTGAAAAATAGCAAGCTCCTCCGAATATTGCAGAGTTTGCTTGATTTTTGCATTAATTTCTGTGATCGCAAAATCGCAATATGCTAGAGGGACTGCAGGATGTCATGTCATATTGGCTGGGGCCATCAGACCACTGCAGATGAGCCAGAATGCAGCTGAACACCTCATGTTATCCCACATCATTCACTCCCTACACCGACTTCATGTAGTTGCCCGCATCAGATTTTAAATACTGATGCTTTCCTACACACACCTGTCCAGGGTGCCACCCATCTTTTGCCCCAAATTCCCTTGGATAGGCTCCGGACTCCCCCGCGACCCTGTGTAGGATAAGTGGTAGAGAATTTTGTATGGAAATTGATGGACGGATTTGTGTTTTGCTTGCTATATTAACTCCTTTCTAACAAAGTTTTCAGTTTGATCGTGTGCTTAGTCCCTGACCTATTAGTATTAGCATGAGGATGGAAACTACAAAGCATTTCTGTAAGTCGCTCTGGATAAGGGAGTCTGCTGAATGCTGTAAATCAGAAAAGAAAAAAGAAAGAAAGAAAAGAAGAGAGTCCATTGTCTCTGCTCTATACCGCCTATTTTCACCTTATTCCCAGTATGTGTTTGACATGCGCTACCACTAGGTGGCAGCAAACTGCCGCGGTCACGGAAAAGAAGCGGAACTATAATTTATTATTCATTTTCTTCCGGACTGTTTTTAATGAGGCACCAACACCGCCACATTCAACCAAGTGGAGTGAAACTTCAACTCAAGTCGGTTTACAATGGTAAGATTTTACTGCAGGTTTTCAGTATTGTGTCTTTCATTATCCAGTATAATCTTATTAAACAGCACGTAACATTCATGTTAGATTTATAGTTTAATCACAGGCCGGTTAGCCGCGAGTTTCTTTATTTACACTACTGTATAAATGCAGCTGTAGTATCAGTCTGTACAGGATTTCGAGTTTTTTTTTATTTTATTTTTTTTTTTGTGATTGTTGTGGCCAAAAATGCTTCATTTGACTACTTGAATTGGCGAAATTGTAATTGCACGAAATTGTTTTGCTCGGAAACTCTGTGTTACAGTACCCGTTAGTCTGCTGTCAGCCTACTTCACTATACTTTTATAGTGGATATGAAAGTAAGTATTTAACGTTAACTAAATACTGATGCTGCATTCTTTTCAGTCTGTCACTTTACATACAGACCTCGGGGACATCAAAATCGAGCTGTTCTGTGAGCGGACTCCAAAAAGCTGTGAGGTGGGACACAATCATTTCACATACTGTTCACGGCAGTTTTTACTCTCATCCACAAAGGTGCAATAGTCGAATTGTTTCATTCTTTACGTGTACAAATAACCTAGATGATATGCAGAACATGATCACACGGTCCGGAAGGCTTGTTTGTGTTTTGATGACACTCTCTGTGCGTCCGTACTGTGACAGTACCTACTGCTTGGCCGTTGATTCACAGTGAATACTGATCAGTGTATGTGTGTAATATGAATACAATCCGGACATCCGCCATGTTGGCATCGTCATGTGACCTACGATGTCATAACCGCAAAAAACGTAACTGTTTTTTTTTGTTGTTTAATCTTTCAAGAAGTTAACAATTTACTAAGGTGTTGTTAAACAAGTATGGTTTAACCACAAGGAATAATGTTTAATATCTATAGCACTTGAACTTAAAAAGAGCAGACACGCTACCCTCCACCAGTTTTTACGCTGACAGTCCCTCCGTGCCAGTCCCGTTGCCTTATGGGTTAGCGCAGTGTCCACAGTGTCCAGCTCCATACTGCAGAATCTCGGCAGAAGCAGTAGGTCTTCTGGGTATGTCTCGCCTACTGTTTTATGAATACTGAGAATTCGGACAAACTACTCCTTTGGCGTACTGCTTTTCGCCTACTGTATAGTAGGGTGGCAGGGATATTCGGCTGCAGCTTCTTACCTAATGCACCTCTAACTGTGTACTTAACTGTCTCCTCATATCCCCAACTGTGTACTTAACTGTCTACTCGTATCCCCGACTGTGTACTTAACTGTCTCCTCATATCCCCAACTGTGTACTTAACTGTCTACTCGTATCCCCGACTGTGTACTTAACTGTCTACTCATATCCCCGACTGTGTACTTAACTGTCTACTCATATCCCCGACTGTGTACTTAACTGTCTACTCGTATCCCCGACTGTGTACTTAACTGTCTACTCGTATCCCCGACTGTGTACTTAACTGTCTACTCGTATCCCCGACTGTGTACTTAACTGTCTACTCGTATCCCCGACTGTGTACTTAACTGTCTACTCGTATCCCCGACTGTGTACTTAACTGTCTACTCGTATCCCCGACTGTGTACTTAACTGTCTACTCGTATCCCCGACTGTGTACTTAAGTGTCTACTCGTATCCCCGACTGTGTACTTAACTGTCTACTCGTATCCCCGACTGTGTACTTAACTGTCTACTCGTATCCCCGACTGTGTACTTAACTGTCTACTCGTATCCCCGACTGTGTACTTAACTGTCTACTCGTATCCCCGACTGTGTACTTAACTGTCTACTCGTATCCCCGACTGTGTACTTAACTGTCTACTCGTATCCCCGACTGTGTACTTAAGTGTCTACTCGTATCCCCGACTGTGTACTTAAGTGTCTACTCGTATCCCCGACTGTGTACTTAAGTGTCTACTCGTATCCCCGACTGTGTACTTAACTGTCTACTCGTATCCCCGACTGTGTACTTAAGTGTTTACTAATATCCTTAACTGTGTATTTAAGTGTTTACTAATATCCTTAACTGTACTGTGTAAAACTCAATACACTGAATTGATCATTTTACAGAATTTTCTAGCCTTGTGTGCCAGCGGTTTCTACAACGGGTGCATCTTTCATCGAAACATAAAAGGGTTTATGGTCCAGACAGGAGATCCCACAGGTAAATATCATATAATTTTAAATACCTGATTTTAAAGGAAAAGGCTTCCTGAAAAACATTAAGTATATTTATATTGAAATATTTTATTACGTGCTTAGTGGTAATGGTGTTAATTAGTTGGCTGATGCTGTATTTTCATTATTCCTGTAAGAAGTTAGAGGTCGTGCGCCACACTGACGTCCTGCTGTTAGTGCAGTTACAATGGGGTTTAATAGGAGAAACAAAACCATCAATCTCAAACATAAGGGACACCAGTCAGATTTTGCTGTCAGCTCCTAAAACAAAAGAGCAATAGCTTCTTTTCTCACACTTTTTCCCAGCAAGGTTCAATGTGATATTCATTTGTAATCGAATGTAAAAGCAATGGAGACAGGAAACGCTGGACTCAGAGTTCCAGAATGCAGTGCAGCTATACAACGCAGTTGTGCTGAGTTACAGCAAAGACTCGGCTGGGCTGGTTGGAGATCTGTGAGATGGCTTTAGAGTTGGTGGTGGTATTAGCATGAAAGTTGAAGCTTTGGAAGCTGATCGGTTTGAGCAGTGTGTACAGGCGAGGATATGAGAGATCTGGGCAGACTTAAAGGACTAAAGCGCCGCCGCATTGCTGTAGTTAGGTAGAGGTGAATTCCAGCCTTCACCACTATCAGTGTACAGTTGAAATGCATTGTGGATAATTTAGGAAAGAAGGCAAAAAATAATTGAGTCATACAATAAAGCGTTTGCACCGTTGGAGATCAACTTATCACATTTATTAAAAATATTTAAATAAGTTTAAATTAAAATTCAGTCTCTATTCTCAGATTGATTGCTTTTTTATTTTATACAGTACTGTGCAAAAGTTTTAGGCACATGCAAAGAAATGCTGTAGAGTAAAGATGCCTTCAAAATAATTAAATTAATTTCTATGTTAGTTTCTACATTTTTTAAAAAATACAGTAAAGAGCAGTAAACAGTAGAAAATGAAACAAAGTCAATATTTGGTGTAAATAAAAATAAAAATAGTAGTCTCCGGTACAATTAGTGCAGTTTTATAAGGAAATGAGCTGGTAAGTTTTATTGAGCATCTTGCAGAACCAGACACAGTTCTTCTGGACACTTTGACTTTCGCACTCGCTTCTTATTTTTGCAGCGAAACCCAGCAGCCTTCATTGTGTTTTTTTGTGTGAAAAGTGTCTCTTACGTAATACGCTGCTTTCTTTAATGACATACAAACATTTTCCTGTAACATTTAATTTTATGCTAGAAAACTAATGTTTGGGAATCTAAAATGTTTTTGTACTGACTTGATACGATAACAAAGTTTGTACTGAAAAAAATAATAGGATGCCTAAAACTTTTGTACCTCACTGAGTTCATATTCCTGGTATTGTGTACACCTGCAGAACGAATTCTTACATGCTGTTGTTTTTGTCTCCATCGTAATGCAGGTACAGGAAAAGGAGGAGCAAGTATTTGGGGAAGAAAATTTGAAGATGAATTTAGCGAACATTTAAAAGTATGTTGACAAACCAAAAAAAATGGCCTCTGTCTAAAGAAGGCATTTGTTTAAAGTGCCTTGTTTTTGTTTTTGGGCAGCACAATGTCAGGGGAGTGGTGGCGATGGCAAATAATGGACCCAATACCAACGCATCGCAGTTCTATTTCACCTACGCCAAACAGCCTCACCTGGACATGAAATACACAGTGTTTGGAAAGTATGTCATTTTCTGTTTGGTAAATCCAGTACATCATGGTGTAGATCACAGTAGATCACTAATTAACATCGTTTTTGCTTCCTTAGAATAATAGATGGTTTGGAAACACTGGATGAGTTGGAGAAACTCCCCGTTCATGAAAAGACATTTCGGCCTTTGAATGAAGTCCACATTAAGGATGTGACTATTCACGCAAACCCATTTGCTGGTTAACATTCGGTGGATCGCGATGGTCCATAAGGACAGTCAGTTA
This sequence comes from Cranoglanis bouderius, assembly GCA_023630585.1. Classification (NCBI taxonomy): domain Eukaryota; kingdom Metazoa; phylum Chordata; class Actinopteri; order Siluriformes; family Cranoglanididae; genus Cranoglanis; species Cranoglanis bouderius. The sequence continues at coordinate 25,599,601 of CM042540.1, forward strand.
ATAATGTTGGGGTTTAATGTTTGTACAGAACACTTTGGAACTTTTTTAAAACTTTGTGATAAATTGTGTATTTCTGTATTAATTACAGGATTTGTAACCAGGTATCACTTTTTTTTTTTATTTTTTTATTTTTTTTTTTTTATAAACATAACTATAATAATGATTAAAGAAAAAATCAAGGACAGAGATTGTGTAGAGTTTTGTCTTTGATTTTTCAGCTCAATTTTGTAGCAATGGATGCCATACTGTTTTTTTTTGTTTTGTTTTTACTCTAAATATGTTCTTGGCTCATTTTCTCTATGTAAGAAGGACAATCTGCTATCCCCTCCTTCCCATTTCTATTAAACAGGTTATGTTTGGCTCATTTTGGCTTGAGAATGAAACTGAGTACAAAGAGTGGTTAAATATCCACTGACACCGGCTGCTTTTTTACAAAAAATAAAATCAGGTTTTTTTTTTGTTTTTTTTTTTGTGACTGTTGCAGCCAAAAATTCTTGAGTTTGCTGCTGCTTTTTAAAAAAAATAATTATTATTATTTTTTTATTGATTATTATTATTTTTTTTTTTTTGCATTTTCTTAATGCTATTTTTTGTGAAAAAACTAAATCAATTGCACGAAATAGTTTTTCCGCAGTGATGTTTGTTGGTAAATGAGACCTTTTAGCTGTACCTCATGTTCGACGCACGTGAATCGAAGAGGGCTGGGCCAAATGCGTGTTGTGATGACGTCACATGACTCCTCTTAGCTCAAATCTGAGGTGATTTTGAAGAAGAAAAAATTTTTTAAAAAATTACAAGCTTCTCCAAATATTGCAAGGTTTGCTCGATTTTTGCATCAGTTTCTGCGAAATACCGAAGGGACTGAACTAATAAGCAAATTCATCTTATGTTACATTACCTCCATGCCTTTTTGCCCTCGGATTTAATGACACACACTTGCTTACACCATCCCCAGGTATTAGAACTGGTTTATGTCTCTTTTTTTTTTTTTTTACTGTTCCCAAGAACGCAGATGTGTTCAAGGTTATTTCACATATTTCAGATATTATTTTCTGTCTCAGCTGCCCAAAGTCTGTAACAAGTGAGCAGTTCAGCCATTGCTGATCAACAAACAAAACACAAGGGATAATATCCTACATGAAATAATTATTTAGATAAATAAGAAGCGCGTTTTTGCCTTGGAGTGTCTTTGCTGAGTTAATTCTGAATTAGCAGGACTTTTGACACCTTTCGATTAAAGAGAACAGCGTCGGGGACTTCTATTTTGGACACTTCCTAGGTCATTTCGACCCGGAACACATACAATGTGCAAATTTTCTTTAATTTAGTTTGAGTGGATATTTGTATATATGTTTCGTATACGGGCGAGGTTGTCGTAGTTTGCATTTTAATGTAATATTTGGTGCGAGTTGTTTGGCTGGTATATTTCGTGGTGAGGAGGAGGCGTGGTTTCGTTCCCGAGTAACTGTGGCGTTCGTGCGCGTGAGAAGCTCGTGAACTTGAAAATCAGCCATGGCAGCGTCGGGGGAGTTTAAAGTAAGTTGAGTTTCTTTACAGTCCTTCACGCGCACGATTTATTACAGTTAGTTTAAGTTCAGATGTAGGGATTCTACCAGTGACTTCCGGTAACAGTGCTGTTGGGTGTAAAGCGCCCGGTGACGGTGATGTATTTGCTCAGGTTTGCTCGCTGAAGGATAAAGTGGCGTTAATCACCGGAGCGAGTTCAGGTATCGGAGCTGGAACTGCTCTACTCTTCGCCAGACTCGGAGCTCAGCTCGCTCTCAATGGCCGTGACGTGGACAAGCTCAGCAAAATCGCCAAAGAGTGTGAAGAGTGCGGGGGCAAAAAGGTAAAAACACCAGAACTAAGAACAGTTCATGGAATCCATACTTATAGAAAAAACTATACTGCCATCATCATCATCATCATCACAATATGGCTTCCCCTGCTCCAGCTTTGTCTGACCAGCTACCAAAACACACCAGTCTGGTTGATCTGGTAGACCCTCTCTGCCAGCTGTGATTTATTTCCTGGCTCTTTTTTTTTTTTTTTTTTTTTTTTTTTTTTTTTTTTTTTTTTTACTTCTCTAATTTTAGAATAGCCTTCCTGTTGTGTTCATTCATTCATATTCAGTAAGTGTTTTATCCTGGTCAGGGTGGTAGAAGGTGGATCTGGAGTCCATCCTAGGTAAGCACATAAGATGTAGGAGTGCTGACGGTGCTATAGCACTCCTGACTTTCTGCTAGAATAATAATAACGTATACACTCACTGAGCACTTTATCAGCTGGAACACAATACTAAAACTTGTTAGCGCCCCACTTTGCTCTCAAAACAGCCCCGATACTTCAATGGCATGGATTCCACAAGATGTTCGAAACGTTCCTTTGAGATTGTGCTCCACGTTGACATGACTGCATCACGCAATTTCTGCAGATATTTCAACATTTCATGCTGCGAGTCTCCCGTTCTGCCACGTCCCAAAGGTGTTCTGTTGGATTCAGATCCGATGACTGGGAAGGCCACTGAAGAACTCATTGTCATGTTCATAAAACATGACATGGTGTATTATCATGCTGGAAGTAGCTTGGGTGGCCACAAAGCGGCAATACTTGTATACGCTGTGGCATTCAAGCTATGATTTATTGGTTCAGAGGCAAACCTAGATTATGTTGTTATTAGGTTGTTTGTGACCCTTTACTTCCATGGAGGAATCGCAGTAGACGTGTGTCACCAGTTTTGGTGAGCCTGTGCCCACTGCAGCCTCAGCATTCTGTTCTTGGCTGACAGAAGTAAAACCCGACGTGGTCTTCTGCTGTTGTGGCCCATCTGCCTCAAGGTTCTGTGCGTTCCGAGATACTTTTCTGCTCAACACAATTGTACAGACTGATTATCTGAGTTACCGTAGCCTTTCTGTCAGCTCGAACCAGTCTGGCCATTCTCCCTTGACCTCTCTCATTAACAAGGTGTTTCCAGCCGTGGAACTGCCATTCACTGGATGTTTTTCTTTATTGTACCATTCTGAGTAAACTCTAGAGTTGTGTGTGAAAATCCCAGATGATCAGCAGTTACAGAAATACTCGAACCAGCCCATCTGGCACCAGCAACCATGCCACGGCCAAAATCACAGAGATCACATTTTTCCCCCCCATTCTGATGGTTGATGTGAACATTACCCGAAGCTGCAGACCCATATCTGCATGATTTTATGCACTGCACTGCTGCCACACGTTTGGCTGATTAGATAATTGCACGAATGAGTAGTTGTACAGGTGTTCTGAATAAAGTGCTCCGTGAGTGTAGATGCATCACGTGTGTAACTTAAACTCCCAGTACCCCCAAGGTCAAACGCCTTCCTACATCCCTGTACCTCTTAACACCTGGATGGGACAGCAAGCTGGATTTTTTTCTGCAGAGCCGAGAAGCCGTCCTGATTTCGATGTAGTGAAAATAACACTGTCCAAAACTGCATCCCGTTCCCTCTTCTCTACAAAATGTACTATGGGTGCCAAGCATTCCCTGTGCCTCATAATTTGGACACTATTCTATTGCAGATATTACTTACAAAATGTCAACACCGAAACAGTGCACTTATATACTACAGTATATAATATACTGTAGTACAGTAATATAAGCATAGTTAATAGGATCACAAGTTCAATGTATCAATAAACATTGCGGCATATAAAATAAAATCCTGGGTAGATCTTGACTTGTCACTTGTCCACCCTGGCTATCACTGGAAAGGGACCACCAAGAAAGAAACTCAAACAAGACCAGTTTTAACTGCTGGGCCAGTTTCGTCAATGGGAAGAGGGCGACTATCAGTTGGATTGCAACCAGTAATAGAATACCTACCGAGTGTATCTAATATGGTATGTTCGCCAGACGAAATGACCAGTAATGGTGGTGGAAGGTAGCTGTATGTAATAAATTGGCAGCTTATTTTATTTCGGGGTCTGAGCGTTGACACTGTGATTGCTATTTTAAGTCTATGAACCGAAACGAGTATTAAAGCAGCTTTTACGATAAAATGAAAGTACAACGATTTACAGGAGTAAGCTGAGAATAAATTCTCAAGTAGCTGGTTATTTGAAGATCTTTGCTGGTTAATCTTCAAAAAAAAAAAAAAGGCTATATAATATGCAGGCTATGTTTGTGTGGTATTCTGTCAGCCACTCTTGGTGCCAGGAGACTTGACTGATGAGGACACAGTGAAGAAAACCGTCGATGAGACCATTGCTCACTTCGGGCGCCTGGACGTTCTCGTTAACAGTGCAGGAATCCTCGCTATGGGCACCATAGAGACCACCGACTTGGCACAGTATGATAAAGTGATGAATGTTAACGTCAGGTAAGAGTTTTGGTTTAGGATTCAATCTGCTGCCTTTGACCTTGACAGTCTGTTTGGCTAAGAATTTTGAGGAAAATTTTGTCTTGCCCGAAACCTTTGAAGCCTTTTTGTGTTTGGGTTTCAGATCAGTTTATCACCTTACACACTTGTGTGTGCCACACTTGATTCAAACTAAGGGCTCCATTGTAAACGTGTCCAGTGTAAATGGCCAACGATCAGTGAGTTTCTGTTTTCCTGCAGAAATTGAATTGTGTTTTATTGAATTGTAGATGTGTTGCAATGGATGTTTTGGTTTCTATAAGTTCTTCTATAGTGAGCAATTTTACATAGTGATTCATATCCTGCAGTTTCCTGGAGTGCTCGCATACTGCATGTCCAAGTCTGCTATCGACCAGTTTACACGCTGTGTCGCTCTTGGTAAGAATCTTTTCTATTCATCTTGCTAGAATGTTTCTGAAGTGTTTAAGATTATGACAGCACGTGCAATTTGTGATTTGTGTTCAAATTATATTTCAGAGCTGGCACCAAAGCAAGTACGAGTCAACTCTGTTGGGTAAGTTAATTTGTCCTGTTACTTGAGTTGTAGTGAGGCTACATGACTTGCAATAATGTTATCTGGTTCACTGTTGTAATGCTGATATCTTTCTTTTACAGGCCAGGTGTGATCATAACAGAGGTCCACAAGCGTGCGGGTCTGAATGAAGAACAGTATAAACAGGTAAGGCCTGATGTGGATCATTACAGTGTCTCGTCATATTTTACCTTCCTATGGCTTATTTAACATTTGAAACCTGGTGACCCCGATAATTAGTGTTGTGAAAAAGTAAATGATTTTTTCTGTCTTTGTGTATATCTCACTAAATTGTTTCAGAAATTAAAACAAAATCTAAGATAAAACAAAGGCAACCTGAGTAAACACAAAATACAGTTTTTAAATGATGTTATTTATTGAAGCAAAACAGTTATCCAATACCAGCTGGACCTGTGTTAAAATGTATTTGCCTCAATTCCCCAAATCTATGAAACTGCATTCATAATGGGGTTCAGCTGGACCAGACGCGACCAGGCCTGATTACTGCAAACCCCGTTCAATCAAATCAACACTTATATAGAACTTTTTCTACAGCTTGAAGTTGGTTGAAAGGTCTTACCCACTAACACACTATGCCAAAATTGAAAGAAATTCCAGAAATGATGAGGAAGAAGGTGACTGAAATACATCAGTCTGGGAAGGGTTACAAAGCTATTTCAAAGGCTCAGGGACTCCAAAGATCCATTAGAGCACCATAGTTAGAGCACAGCAACTATTCATCCAAGGACAACATCAAAGGACTTACAGGCCTCTCTTGCATCAATAAAGGTCACTGTTCATGACTCTACTATCAGAAAGACACTGGGATCCATGGAAGAGTAGCGAGGCAAAAACCACTGCTAACCCAGAACAGTAGTAAGGCTTGTCTGAATTTTGCCAAAACACACCTTGATGATCCTCAAATCTTTTGGGAGAGTGGATTGATTCTGTGGATTGATAAGTTAAAAGTGGAATTGGCATAAACTAAACACAGAATTCCACAAAAAGAACATCATACCTATGGTCAAGCATGGTGGTGGAAGTGTGATGGTGTGGGGATGCTTTGCTGTGTCAGGGCCTGGGCAACTTGCAATAATTGAGGGAAACCTGAATTCTGCTCTCTACTAGAAAATCCTAAAGGAGTATGTCCGGTCTTCAGTCTGTAAGTTGAAACTCAAGCGCAAGTGGATTATGCAGCAAGACAAAGATCCAAAGCATAGGAGTAAAGTCCACCTCTGAATGACTCAAAAAAAAGCTAAATTAAAGGTTTGGAGTGGCCTAGTCAAAAGTCCTGACTTGAACCAGTTGAGATGCTGTGGCAGGACCTTAAACGGGCATTTCATGCTAGAAAACTGTCCAGTGTGCCTGAACTAAAACAGTTCTACAAAGTAGAGTGGGCCAAATATCCACCACAGTGCTGTGAAAGACTGAGCCCCAGTTATCGGAAGCATTTTGTTGCAGTTATTGCTGCTAAAGGTGGCACAACCAGATTTTAAGTTTAAGGGGGCAGTTAGTTCTTCACATGGGTTATAGGTATTGGATAAGTTTTTTTTGCTTCAATAACAAAATTGATAAAATCATATAGTGTGTTTACTCAGGTTGCCTTTGTATTTCATTTGAAGATCTAAAACTATTTAGTATGAGATATACACAAACAGAAGAAATCAGGATTTGGCAAATACTTTTTCACAGCACTGTAACTATTATTGTACATTTGTTGTCTTTTGCTGTAGTTCCTTGAGAAGTGTAAAGTCACGCATGCCCTTGGACGACCAGGTGAGGTGGAGGAAGTGGCCCAGGCAATTGCCTTCCTGGGCTCAGATGCTGCTACCTTTATTACAGGTGTGAATCTCCCAGTAGACGGAGGCCGTCATGCCATGTGTCCACGATAGAGTCACATCACTACAACAAATCTGATTAGTAGTTGTAAATAAAAATAAAATAAAAAAAAAAAAAAACATTTCTTGTGGTAAACAGTCTTGGGTAAATCGTAAGTTCGTACACTTTTGACTCTTCTTGTTTTTCTCTGGTCTCCCATACACACATGAATTAGACTGTGTTTCATTATGGTTAGGTGATAAATGATACTGTTCCTGTAGGTCTGCAAAGGACAGCATCTTTCACAATTCTAAAATCACTTCTTCCAAATAATCAGAATTAAAGTGAATAAACTGATTTATAATTGATACTATATTTAATGAATCACAAGTTTGCCAGTAACCTCACAGGTAGAATTAGAAAAATCATCCTATTTAAGTATGAATTTACACTGTTGGAAAACACAGTTGAGGAAACAACACGAATCATGACTGAGGTTTCATGCGGATTTTGCAGAGGTCCCACTAAAAACATTTTGTTAAGGATAGCTGGTATCTATAGAGGACAGAATAGCTGACGCTTTTAATTAAAGTGACTTACAGTTGAGAAAGTATACAACTAAGCAGTTGAAGGTTAAGGGCCCAACTTAGTGTAACCATGATTTGAACTTCAGAGGAAAGGTCAACCATTCATTTAAAATGATTAAAAAACAGCAGCTGTTGAATACAGTACAATGACCAACTACATAATAATACATGTAATGGAGTTCATATGATTGGTACATATTAACCATCTGTGTGCATAAAGGGCCATATATATACACAGGATGATTTTCAGTTTTATAATCCATAAAGGTCTTTACACAAGTTTTTATTAGCCATAGTAGTGTAGATTTAAAACCCTTCAAGCATACTACCTTCATTAGCATTGTCAAAACTGTTCTTGCCATGGATCTGCTTCAAATGTTTGCGCAGGACAGGTTTGTGAGCGAACACCATTTCACAGTAATTGCAGCGGTGCGGTTTGTCGCCACTGTGCAGGTTCAAGTGGTCAAGCAGCGAGCACTTTTGCGTGAACGTCTTGCCACAAATTTTGCACTGGAATGGCTTGATTCCGGCATGGACGCGCATGTGCCGGTGCAGGTTCCCTTTCTGTGTGAATGTCTTGCCGCAGAGGAGGCACATAAACAGCTTGTGCATCTTCAAGTGGTTGGCGTAGTTCTCCAACTGGCGGAAGACGCGGGCGCATTTTGGACACTGGTGGTACCATTGCATGCCTTTGTCAGTATTCCGAGAACAGCTCCACACGTTCTCCTTCCCCAAGCCGCTGGGACCGGGAGAGGAGAGCGCGTAGTCGAGAGTGGCATTAGGGGTCATCTCAGCAGGCCGCGTCTCTACGGTCGAGTTAATGAGCGAGTGCTGGGGCTCTGGGGAGCACAGCGCAGGGGACCGCGCAGGACCACTCTGTAAATTTTGAGACATCTGCATTCGATCGTCCACTGATTCCACTTTAATGATATTGATGGGGCTCTCCTCTCCTTGGCATTTCCTCTGAAACACAGGAGGCGATCTCGGTTCAATGATTACATCATCGTCATTATCGTCTTCGATCACGTTGTCCACCTCTTCGTCATCATCATCAAACACTGTCTGAATATGTGGTGGCTCTTGCTGCTGCGTGTTAATGTTGGAAGTCTGATGAGAACGATGGGGCTCCTCAACTTTCTGAGGCTTAATAAACTTATTCAGGGCTTTTGTGCATTGCTCCACAATGTGGTCCATCTGTAAAAAACTGGCTACAGTCAGATAGTGGACCAGTTCCAGCTCCGGGAACTCGAGTGTCCCTGTATAGCAAGAGAGAAGAAGTCTCCGTCCAACTTCTGCGTCCTGCAGTGTTGATATCTCAACTTCGTGTGAGTCCTGAAGGAAAAATTGGTCTCTGAGGAAAGGAGAGCCAGCAGCAAACACAACTTTGTGACCAGGAATCTCGATGTCGTTGATGTGCACAATGACATCGCAGAAACGTCTGTCCTTTCGAAGCGCGTCCATCTTCTGGAGCATGGAGTCACCAAACGTGGCGAAACTGAATTGCAAAATAACACCGTCCTGTGCCATGGCTGCCGGCGCTACCTAAAATACAGCATGTCTGTTAGCAAAACGATCAGTTTATTTACAATTCAGTTACTTTGTTAAAGGACTGTACTGTATTTCTCCTCGAACATAAGCAACACGAGCATTACTACTTGTTTGAGGCAGTGTAATAATTCAACCAAATTAACGCACGTTATCCAAAGTGACTGCTCAGTGTTACACTTCCCTGCTGAAAGAGACAACAGAAACCATTACAGTTTCCATTTCAAATACCATTAGAAATCATCAGCTAACCATTAAAACCATTAACATTATTGGTCATTCCACATAAAAACACAAATATAACTACTGTCTCATTTTGATGTTACTGTTGGCGTCAAAATACTTAATTTTACAGAACATTTGTAATATGACTACATGCTATACGATTTCTTTCAGACTTCTCTGTCTCATACAAGAGTTTGTAGAAAGGATTATATTATATATTAACGGAGCAATAACTCGAAAGTGCAAAACCGTCTATATATTTATACCATATATAAACTTTTAAAAGATACAAGATCAGTGTTACAATCTGTGTTAAGGTAATTATAGTGAGGCAGTTTGTTTTTTGTTGTTGTTTTTTTTTTTTTTTTTTTTTACAATAAATGGCGTTCACATCACATTTCCACTGTTGGTTAACAACTAGACTGATAAACAGCAGATTACAAAATAAATACACGAGTCCATTATATTCAGTTATAACCCAAAACAATGCAGCTGATAAGAAACAACCCAGCGACAGTAACAGCCTGTTGTATACAGGTGTTCACGCCTATACATCACTAATGCATTACTGGAGCAGACCACGGCACTTTATCAGCTACAAAACATGAAAACAGATCCGCAGTTCTGTAGCTACATTAGCTAAATGTTAGCCAGTTAGCTAGCATGGTGGCTAACATCTTTTTTCACAATTATCTCGCCTGCACAGCTGAATAAATCCTGGTGCTCATCAAAGCTGCAAAATAAAACGCTGAAATTAGCTACGAAACACGACGATATGAGGAGACACACCATCAGCGAAATAAAATCAAGCGAGCCAGGCGTTATGGGCGGATTAATACCTGAGACAACAGCTATGTCCAAAACCGCATACTAACATACTTAATAGTGCGGTTAAAGTAATACGCCACCTATGGGTCGCGTGCTATTTTGACATACTATTTAGTATCGTAGTGCGCAATTCAGGAAGTACCCGCGCAGTCATGTGATGAAGGAAATAGGCGGGGCTAGGGGCGGAAGCGTTTCGTTTTTTAGTCTTATTTATTTTAAGGTGTAAAATATATATATATATATATATATATATATATATATATATATATATATATATATATATATATATATGTATATATGTATATATGTATAATGTGTGTGTTTGTGTGTGTATATATATATATATATATATATATATATATATATATATATATATATATATATATATATGTTTTTTTTGTTGTTGTTTTTCTTCAGTTTACACATATTTTGCACAAGGGGGCAGTATAAGATAATTCAATAATTTGAGCCAGGTGGCGTCACTTGCCACAGGCTATAGCCAACAATAAAAATTAAGAAATTACTGTCGCCATTACAAATTCCTTTTACTTTACATGAATATCTGAATAAGGGGATTTAAGTAAGAATTCATACATTTCACAGTTATATATAATTATACAGTTATTTAATTATCCTCATTCATCTTAAGCAAGTGCCAGGGACCTATTCTGGGTATACACTGAATGGCTGTGTCCAAAATTGCGTACTGTGACAGTACCTACTGCACGGCCGTTGAAACAGTAGGTACTAATCAGTATGTATGTGTAGTATGAATACTATCCCGGACATACATACATCCGCCATGTTGGCATTATCATGTGACCTTCGACGTCATCATAAACACAAAAATCTCAAAGGGACCACCAGATTAAAGCAACCGCGCTACTGGCAAAATGCAAATCAGGAAACTGAACTGAATTAGCAATTTAATGTGGGCGGGGTTAACAGGCCGAGGTAAATTTGTTGCCGTTAGCTTGGCCGGCTGAGGCATGATGGAGATCACAAAAAAGGTTTCAAACGCTGTGAGAACTGTTTTCTTGTTTAAAACTTCAACAAGTTAACCATTTCTTCGGATATTGTTAAACAAGTCCTGTTTAACCAAGGTTTAATAGTTAAAAAGAGCTCGTCCGCACCAGTCCCGTTGCATTATGGGAATTTTTGACTCGCATAGTGTCCATCGGTGGCACGCTGCAAAATCTCACGGGAAGCATTACGCCATCCGGGTATTTCTCGCCTACTGTTTTTCACCTACTGAGAATTCGGACATACTACCCCTCTGGCATACTGCTTTTTGCATACTGTGTAGCTGGGTAATATGCGATTTCGGACACAGCCGATGAGTCACCATTTCATTGCAGGAAACCATGCACACACGTTTACATCTGTGGGCAATTTAGAGTCATCAATCCATCATGATTGGGGGAGGAAACCAGAGAACCCAGAGGAAACCCACACACACATTGTAAGAACATGCACAGAAACTCAGAACAGACCCAAGTAACCCAAGCTCAGGCTCAAACCAGAGACCCTGGAGCTATGATGTGGCAATGCTACCACTGCACCACCATGCAACCCCATTAGCGCAATCAATTTCTAGCAAATTCAAGCATGGCTGAAGGGCAAATTTATGTTTATACGCAAAAACTTTGGTAAAGTCATGTAAGCATTTAGCATGATAAAAACATTAATGTCATTAATGTTTTTAAGAGGGGAGAAAAGGTGATTGAGAGTTGGTCTGTTTCTTAATAGTGGGCCACCATCAGTTGTATTTTAAAATAACCGGCACATCCTGCTTCATTCATACATTTAACTGCAGGTTACAAAACGTTACAATGTTTGCTTTTGGGTCGCCATCATTTGAGGTTGCACTGTATGACAATTACAATTAGCCAATTAAATGGTAAGGTTTTAAAATGTAAAGATTTAGAATAAATAAATTGGTAGGGTATATATATTTTATCCTAAAGATATTGTGGCGTCAGAGAGGAAAATGATTGACCGAGGTGTATCGTAAAAACGATACACCTGGTCTTTTATAGGCACACTTACAGCACAAGCACAGCCTTGGTGAGTAGCCACAAAACCAGGTCAGTGAAGAATGGTGAGTACAAACAAATATAAACACCACAACCTGTAAACACATCTCTTCATTAAAAATATACATGCTGATAAAAACAAAAACTTTAATTATCACATTAATGAGGCATCCATGGGACATCATGGGTACTATGCAAATTAGTGCTTGCTTCACTACAATGCAGCTACACTACAATACAAACATCACCCAAAATGTGTAGTTTCTGCATGCCTTCTCTGACAAATTTCAAGTTAAACCTTGTGATTTTTAGGAGAACAGATTTACCTACCAGAAAGCACTTTTTTATGGACATTCTGCATGCTGACATTTCAAAAAATTAAACATTTTCTTTGTGTTGTCCCAATATATATAACTGATTATTGCATGGTTTGGGGAAAAACCGAAATAGTTTTTAATGGTTGACTTTTCCCATTTTCTATTTTGTCCCGGTGAATAGTATAATGAAAGAAAAGAAAAAACGGTCATTTGTGGAACAGTGCTCATTTATTTGAATGCTTTGCACAAACTTTCACCACTCAAATCAAACTCTATACAGCGCATTAGTTTGTAGTGGGCTGCATTCCTGCCTGGTATTAATGTTATTTATGCAGGTTATCAAACATGGCGTCACATGTGTGGTAACCTGTTTGGTTGTTATTAAGTATGTCAAATGTAGTGTCCCAGTGAAGCCTTGATCTCAATTTACTCATCCGCATGCAGGCTGTTAGAAAATTTGAAAACTACTGAAAACATTTTCTTTTCTTATATTGTTAAATAATAGTTTAGACTGGACTGACAAGACATTATTCTGGCTTTACATACAGTAGTTCTTAATTTATGCATATTGTTAAATGTATGTATGATGTATGACTGAAACTTTCTGAAACTACTGCGTCTTCTGATTGGTCAGAAGCTCGGACAGTAGTTTCAGTTGCAAGTTTTACATTCTTGTCCTAATATTATGTATAGTTTCCTAGCAAACATGCCCACATTGGCCCTTTTCGGGCAAGTTGTAGGGAGTGTAGGCCAGGGTTAATCCATACAAATCCCACACTGGCTCAGTGTGGGTGTTCTGTGGGCAGCCCGCTCTTTGGCATGCACACACGACTCCAATGTAAGACCACTTTAGGCTAGTCTACACTGGGCCAATACCTATTTTACCCACATTGACCCAATGCGTAGACATTTTTGGAAAAAAGACGTGATTAACAGAGGCGATGGATTATCTCCGGCCCTGCCCCAGCATTTGTGATAGTGCATGTCAACGCCGTCATTGTCCTGGTTACGGAGACTCAGTCGAGTGGTTCTTAATGTCTTCCAACTTACCAAGTTCACCCGTGAAACACAAAAGGCAGGTCTAAATGTGAGACGGGATACGGTCCTGTCCCTGACAATGAATATAACTCAAACTGTACATGGAGCAGGTAATAATCATGCCCAAGTGGCTAAAGAGCAGAGTGAAATCACTCAGTTCCTTTTACCTCAGACTTCCCATCAGGCAGATATGGTATGTTGTTGGTATATATTATTATGTTATGTACTGTTCTTTTAAGATATTTGATTGAATGATGAGGGCTTTCCTGGATATCATTAACTGAAAGGCTAACTAGTAACCATGGAGTTTTGAATGTTCTCCGTATGTTTTTTCCAGGTACTCTGGTTTCCTTACCTTACACTGTCCAAAAACATGCAGGTAAACTGATTGGCTATCATATGTTAAATTGCAGTGTTACCTGGATTGGCTCTTGATCCACCACGATCCTGACCAGGATAAAGTGGTTACTGAAGATGAATAAATGAATGAAATAGCTATCGGCATATCAGATTGTTAACTTCCCCAGTACAATCAGTATTGTTTACTTGATTTCCATAACCATGCCTATAACCAAACTAATAGAAATGTCACAAGAATGCCCACCAGCGCGATGCAGTGTGGCAGCATACAAAATTTACAAACACATACTCTACCATTACTTCAAGTGACACCATACTGTAGGGACCACCCGCTGGTCCAACGACGGTATCCAACGGAGTGGCTTCTGACGTGTTAATGTCTTTCCTTTATGCAATATATTAACATTTGAACTAATAATTTGTCAACTTTAAATATGATCCTCTTTTTTACTTTTTACTAGATATTAAATTTCTCATTGTTATCATTAAATTTCTCATTTAATTATTTGATTATCCTATTATCCAATTTATCATTCAATCATTTGATTATCCTGTTTAACCCTTTACATAGATTGTGCTCGTTTATTTGGATTCCAGTGTCGCTTAGAGTCTTGCGCCGGCTGTGTACACGGATCCCATGGCCACAAACTCGCCAGTCTTGGTCATTAGACAGAGGTAATTGACTATTGCAGTTTAGATGGCTGCCTATGCTTGTTCTTTTCTAAAACGTACTTTGTTTAGTCCCCATAGATCTGTACACACTTAATTAGAGCTACATTATCTCTAGACAGAGGCAGGGGTGTAACCTGGCCTGGGTATTTGGGGCCCTGAATAATTCTCCACTTGGTACGGTTTGTCACTACGTAACTGAACGTCAGTAAAAGAAGACGGCAGTGTTGTGAGTTTCTATCTTCTGTGAAAGGAGTGTTGTATTTTATCTTCAGTGAACGGAGGCAAGACCAATCAGACAGGGTTTACAGGAAAATATATAGAAAAAAAAATGTCTTATTGGCTGACAGGTCTCAATTCTGCCAAATGCTAGCTCACACAGTCAGTATGAGAGGAAATATATATATACAGGTGCATCTCAATAAATTAGAATGTCGTGGAAAAGTTCATTTATTTCAGTAATTCAACTCAAATTGTGAAACTCGTGTATTAAATAAATTTAATGCACACAGACTGAAGTAGTTTAAGTCTTTTTTTCTTTTAATTGTGATGATTTTGGCTCACATTTAACAAAAACCCACCAATTCACTATCTCAACAAATTAGAATATGGTGACATGCCAATCAGCTAATCAACTCAAAACACCTGCAAAGGTTTCCTGAGCCTTCAAAATGGTCTCTCAGTTTGGTTCACTAGGTAAGCCACAAACATTCATTCAGAGTGCTGTATACAAGCATGTTAACATTAAGTTGAGTGGAAGGAAAAAGTGTGGAAGAAAAAGATGCACAACCAACCGAGAGAACCGCAGCCTTATGAGGATTGTCAAGCAAAATCGATTCAAGAATTTGAGTGAACTTCACAAGGAATGGACTGAGGCTGGGGTCAAGGCATCAAGAGCCACCACACACAGACGAGTCAAGGAATTTGGCTACAGTTGTCGTATTCCTCTTTTTAAGCCACTCCTGAACCAAAGACAACGTCAGAGGCATCTTACCTGGTCTAAGGAGAAGAAGAACTGGACTGTTGCCCAGTGGTCCAAAGTCCTCTTTTCAGATGAGAGCAAGTTTTGTATTTCATTTGGAAACCAAGGTCCTAGAGTCTGGAGGAAGGGTGGAGAAGCTCATAGCCCAAGTTGCTTGAAGTCCAATGTTCAGTTTCCACAGTCTGTGATGATTTGGGGTGCAATGTCATCTGCTGGTGTTGGTCCATTGTGTTTTTTGAAAAGCAAAGTCACTGCATCGATTTACCAAGAAATTTTGGAGCACTTCATGCTTCCTTCTGCTGACCAGCTTTTTGAAGATGCTGATTTCATTTTCCAGCAGGATTTGGCACCTGCCCACACTGCCAAAAGCACCAAAAGTTGGTTAAATGACCACGGTGTTGGTGTGCTTGACTGGCCAGCAAACTCACCACACCTGATTCTCTATGGGGTATTGTCAAGAAGAAAATGAGAAACAGGAGACCAAAAAATGCAGATGAGCTGAAGGCCACTGTCAAAGAAACCTGGGCTTCCATACCACCGTGCCACAAACTGATCACCTCCATGCCGCGCTGAATTGAGGCAGTAATTAAAGCAAAAGGAGCCCCTACCAAGTATTGAGTACATGTACAGTAAATGAACATACTTTCCAGAAGGCCAACAATTCACTAAAAATGTTTTTTTTATTGGTCTTATGAAATATTCTAAGTTGTTGAGATAGTGAATTGGTGGGTTTTTGTTAAATGTGAGCCAAAATCATCACTATTAAAAGAACCAAAGACTTAAACTACTTCAGTCTGTGTGCATTGAATTTATTTAATACACGAGTTTCACAATTTGAGTTGAATTACTGAAATAAATGAAGTTTTCCACGACATTCTAATTTATTGAGATGCACCTGTATGTATGTATGTATATATATATGCACGATCTCACCTCGTGGAGTTTCAATGATCATGAGAACGGTGAGGAATCAGCTCAGAACTACACGGCAGGATCTTGTTAATGATCTCAAGGCAGCTGGGACCATAGTCACCAAGAAAACAATTGGTAACACACTACGCCGTGAAGGACTGAAAGCCTGCAGCGCCCGCAAGGTCCCCCTGCTCAACAAAGCACATGTACAGGCCCGTCTGAAGTTTGCCTGAATGATTCAGAGGAGAACTGGGTGAAAGTGTTGTGGTCAGGTGTGGTCAGCTCTCTTTGGCATCAACTCAACTCGCCATGTTTGGAGGAGGAGGAATGCTGCCTATGACCCTAAGTCATAATTCCATCCCCACTGTCAAACATGGAGGTGGGAACATTATGCTTTGGGGGTGTTTTTCGGCTATGGGAACAGGACAGCTGCACCGCATCAAAGGGACGATGGACGGGGCCATGTACCGTCAAATCTTGGGTGAGAACCTCCTTCCCTCAGCCAGAGCATTGAAAATGACCTTAATGACTGGGAGAGGATCTGCAAAGAGGAGTGGGACAAAATCCCTCCTGAGATGTGTGCAAACCTGGTGGCCAACTAAAAGAAACGTCTGACCTTGCCAACAAGGGTTTTGCCACCAAGTACTAAGTCAAAGGGGTCAAATACTTATTTCCCTCATTAAAATGCAAATCAATTTATAACTTTTTTGAAATGAGTTTTTCTGGATTTTTTTGTTGTTATTCTGTCTCTCAATGTTAAAATACACCTACCATTAAAATTATAGACTGATCATTTCTTTGTCAGTGGGCAAATGTACAAAATCAGCAGGGGATCAAATACTTTTTTCCCCCACTGTACACAGTGCACTCTCTTACCCTACTTTCAACCCTATAACAATTTTCATGAAAATAATCTAAAACACATTCAATAAAACATATTCACTCTATTTTTAACATCACACCAGTTTAAAGCTGAAGTATGGAACTTGTTTTGGTTAAAACTGAACAAAAATCAATTATTGAGCAAGTACATAAAAAAAGACAGTGTTCAAAATGGTCTCCTTACCTTACCCCGATTCGCAATGGTAAGCTTATAATAATGATTTATAAAATGAGCTGTAGGGTTGGATTTTGTGGGAAATTGTCATTCGTCTTTGCATGGTTACGTCACATCCGTAAACAGAAAGAAGAAGAGCCGGCTACTATATCACGTGTTGGGGCTGAGGAGTGTTTGTAGCCTGTTGCTTAGAATTTGAATTGTCAACTAGATGGCTGCTTTATTATTATTAGTTACATTTATATAGCGCTTTTCTAGACACTCTAAGCACTTTACATAGTATGGGGGGAAATCTCCTGAACCACCACCAGTGTGTAGAATCCTCCTTGATGATGCAATGGCAGCCATAGTGCTGAACACCCACCACACACCAGCTATTGGTGGAGAGGAGAGTGATGTAGCTTATTAGGGGGCCATGATAGACAAGGGCCAATGGGGCAATTTCACCAGGACACCAGGGTAATACCTCTACTCTTTACAAAAGGTGACCTTGGATTTTCAATGACCACAGAGAGTCAGAACCTCAGTTTAAGGTCTCTTCCAAAAGACTCTTTTCACAGCATAGTGTTCCCAACACTATACTGGGGCGTTAGGACCCCCACAGACTACTGGTGTGGAAGGGGTATTAGGCCTCCTTAATACCACTTCCAGCAGCAACCTTAGTTTTCCCCAGGAGGTCTCCCATTCAGATACTGGCCAGGCTCAATGCTGCTTAGATTTAGTAGGAACCCAGGTGAGAACTGCAGGGTGATATTGCTCTGGCCTTTAATCTGGATCATTCTAAATGCAATCATCGTTGACATCTGAGGAATCAGCTGTTGTCAAAACCAAGCAGTCTCGAACTGCAGAGAGCCTGCAGTCAAAAAGTGAAAACGACAGAACCCATGCTAAAACGAGAATAAATATAGGTATGGCTTTTGAGAGGTGGAAAAAACTGAGATCTGAAGGGACTAAAGACTGATGCAGAGATGGAATTTTTTTTCCTGCTTAACAGGTAAGACCTTTCAGTGGCTCAATAGGTAGCTAGCTAGCATTAGCTCACCTTTTCCCTTGATTCAGCTAGATAACGAGTTTCCTATGTTGTTTTGTTCTGTTTTGTTACAGTCTGTGTTGTAAATTGCACTTATTTTCTGTTAGCTATGAGAGAGAGCAACTCATCTCTACTCCAAGAAAACCGTATCCACCGCCACCTCCATTGTCAAGTATTGGAGCTAAACACATAGCTCTAACCGCATAAACACTCTCATGTTCACATTCACCTGATTACTGATTTCACACACCTGCACTCACACACATTCCAGCATGTTCACAGTATAAAAGGACATTCAGTGCATTCACTCAGTGCGAAGTATACCCTCTCTGTTTTCCGTACCAGTCGTTACCAAGCCTTTGTTTATTGTGTGCTATTCTGGTTTTGACACAATTCTGTTTACTGTTCTTGATCTTGCCTTACCTAGTTTACTCTGTATGTACATCACCTGACCTCTGTTTTTTGACCACGTCCTTGGATCACGTTTTGGTTTTGTTGTTACGGCTATTAATAAATATTGCTTAGCTGCACTTGCGTCCAAGCCCGGTCTCTGACAAAAAGCAAAAAGCAGAATATTTAAAATAATAATAATAAAAAAAAAATCATCAAACGGCAACAAAGCTCATAGGGAGGACAGGCACTATCCACTCATCTCTGATCACCCGCCAACAGAATATGACTGGCGAGATGGAAAAGGAGATTACATCAGAACTATAACTACTATTAGTATATATGAGTATGTTATGCTTGTTTTTTTGTTATAACCTGTGATAATTGTGGGAGGGTGAAATACACTACTGCAATGATATTATTGTGAGGCTGTGAACAGACAGTGTCAATGCATTGGGGAAATAGTGACCATAAATGTGACCATATTTTTTAAAACAAGTCCAAAAACCCGCAACCTGTTCCCTGTGATTTTTTTTCAAGCGACTTCAGAAAAGAAGAAGCCCAACTCTGGTAAGTATACCTCAAACCATCAGATTCATCCGCGCAGAGGAGCAGGAGCAGAAGCACAACCCACGTAAAAAAATAACTTAGCAAGTGACTCGCAATTTTATGTTTCAAACAGAGATGGCGATAGAGAGGCAAAAGTTCAGTACTACAGCTTTAATTAACTGGATTATTACATACAAAAATGTTAGAAACAGCTAGGATTTAATACAAAACATTAAACAAACAATAAATCAATAAATAAACAATGCAAAAAATAGAAATTAAATCAAAATCTTATGTGAATTATATGTAAACAGGTGTTTTCCTCTCTCACTTATAATCAATTTATATTTTCAGCATTTGGCAGACACCCTTATCCAGAGCGACTTACATTTTTATGTCATTTATACAACTGAGCAGTTGAGAGCCTTGCTCAAGGGCCCACAGTGGCAGCTTGGTGGTGCTGAGGTTTGAACTCACAATCTTCTAATCAGTAGTCCAAAGTCTTAACCACTGAGCTACCACTGCCAATTTAAACACGCTTTTAAATGAAACTTGCTGAGTTCTCTTAACACTGATAAGAGGGTGGCACCAAGTAGCACACGCAACATATAAACCATTGCACAAATAAAGTACCTTTGCAGTGTGAGCTGGGAAAGTCCAGTTTTCACAAAATAAAGGTTTAATGTCTCCTTTCTTCGGTCACATAATAGAAAACTCTAAAGTGTCAAGCCCATTTTTGAAGACCATTGGTTCTCCAGTGGTGGAATGTCCCACCTGTGCTGTAATCCACCCTACAGTATAATGACTAAAGTGATATCAATCTATTTATTAAGTTATTAAGTTACTCTGTTAACTATTGATAAATTAATGAATCTTCCAGCTTCATTTGTTGCTCTGCTCAATATGAATAAGAATAATAAATAAAATGAAACAAATAAACACAAATAAAATAATAAAACTTTTTGAATAATTTAGGCCTTTTTTTGCTTGGGTCTGAGCTTGAGAGGTAACTAAATTTTGCAGTGCTATGTTGTGTTTCACCACATGTACAATTCGAACACTATGAAAATCTAATGTAACATCCAGTGCAGCTTAAGCAAGCACATTTCTCCATCAGTTTCCTTTAGACTGAGATTGACTGACAGAAAATGCTTCAGGGTACTGAGTCCACCAAGTGCATTCATCATATTCATCACAACAAACGAATTGTAGTGATGCGTTATTTCAGCAACTGAATTTGTTTGTGATCTTAAAATATGAGGCTCTCTCAGAAGTAGGCTGTTGATTACTTAAGTTAAGTTACCTCATTTTTTTTTTTTTTTTCATTTTGACATCTTCACTCGGATACTCAAAACTATTCATTCTTATTCAAGTGTACGCAATGCATAAACTGTTGTTTGTGATGTGTTTGCAATGTCTGTGAACCTCTTGAAGTTGAAGACTGGAAAACAACCAGGTGATTTTTTTTTTCTCTAATCTTCAACTGTCCAGTTTAGGTGAGCCTGTGCCCTTAATAGCCTCAGATTCCTGTTCTTGGCTGACAGGAGTGCAACCCAAGGTGGTCTTCTGCTGTTGTAGCCCATCCGTTTCAAGGTTTGATGTTTTGTGCATGCTGAGATGCTTTTCTGATCACCAAAGTTGTAAAGAGTGATTATTTGAGTTACTATAGACTTTCTGGCAGCTCGAACCGATCTGCCCATTTTCCTTTGTCCTCTCTTATCAACAATGCATTTCCACCCACAGAACTGTCGCTCACTCAGTGTTTTTTTGTTTTTCGCACCATTCTGTGTAAACTAGAGTTGTGTGTCAAATTTTCAGGAGATCAGCAGTTTTTGAAATTGTCAAACCAGCCCAGGGATGGATTGGTAATCTGGCATACCGACACACTTTGGGGCCAATACGATGTTTTTGTTTTTTTTGTTTGTTTTTTGCCAAGGACTGGCCCATCGTGCAGGGACAGTGGCCCACTGGTTTGTCTTCTGTATTGACAGCATAAACCCAATAACAATGTGCCATAGATGGAGCAATAAAGTATCTTGCTCCTCCTCTATAAATATTGCTTCACCCCTCCCCCCTTCTTCTCCATCTCTCAAAATAGACAGACCAAAGCGCAAAAGTGGTGCTGAAAAGCTCTGGGATAAGAAGCTAAAAGTTTGGAGGCGGATGCCGCCAAATGTGCCAAGATTACTGATGTTTACTGTAGGAGCAGCTGCAGTAGCCTCTACTTCGTTGGCAGTGCCGAAGTTTGTGCAGCAGCATAATCAAGTAAAAGAGCAGGTGGCGAGCCATGAAGAACCACAACAAGGAAATGACATTTGAAACCACTCTATTTTTGTTGTGAGGCTGGTTCTTCCCCTGAGGTACCACAGAGCTGTGGTAACAAACAGAGGGTTTGTTATCTCTTTGATGGGCTTCTACACATTGTCGTTTCTGACCAGAGTGGTTTCTGTGCCAGTTTTTCAATCTAACACAACACAGTAGTGCACTTTAAAACAACATGGCACAGATCACCTAAGTGTTTTATCCTGAAAACTTAATCCTGTGCCTTTCTGGTATGTTTGCTTGACTGTGTTTTGGATTGAATCTGTGAAAATATAAAAAAGTACACCGCAAAAAGCATGTAGACACCTGACACTCATATGTGCTTGATGAACATCCCATTCCAAACAGCATCCACTCTTCTGGGAAGGCTTACATTTTGCAGTGTTGCTTGGGGATTGTGCCCAATCAGCCATAAGAGCATTAGTGAGGTCAGGTGTGTGTAAATGGGTGTGTAAATCATGACTGATACTTTTAATATATCTCTTGCCATGGGTTTGCCGAAAAGACAAAAATGTCACTTATAAGAAAGTTCATATTTAAAATGAGAAATTACACACAACACAACAATTCCACATATAGTAAATTTATTTACTACTTAGATATCATCCTGGACCACACGGTCTCCAGTATCCACTATTGTACTTCACACTTCAGCTCATGTGTTTACAAGTTGTTACCAATCCAATAATCTTCAGACACATTGGCTAGGATTAATATGCCAAGGGAGACTCACTATTACAGTGGAGCAGTAATGATGGTGAATGCTGCAGAAGCAGGATTCACTTGTTGCGCTCCTCGAACTGCTCCACCTCGCTTGATTCATCCACCACTTTACCATTGACCATAGTCTGGGTGACTACCTTTACAATCTTGCGTGTCTTTACCTCAGGTTCTTCTTCAAAAGAACGGAAAAGGTGTTGTTATTTATGTAATCTGGAATAAGAGCATGAATAAAGCTAACTTGATTTAAATTCTTTGCAGTGTTCCAAGAAATACCAATGCTGGATGACTTACTTTTAGGTGTTGGAGTCTCTTTAACCCTAAAACACACACACACACACACAAAAACAAATGTGATTCCTGACTTAACCTCCATATGTCCTCGGATTAATCCAATCATTTCTGTTTTTCTGTACTTACACCTCCTCTCCCTCCAGCAGCCTCCTGTAGGTGGCGATCTCCAGCTCCAGGTTCTGCTTGACCCGCAATAGCTGTTCGTAGTCAGTTTTGTTGCGCTGCATGTCCAGGCGTAGTTGTGAGAGTTCCTCCTCTAGTTGCGTCAGTGTTCCATGCATGCGCTCCATCTCGAGGGTGTATTTATGATTTGTCTCTCCAAGGTTCCCCTCCAGAACACTTACCTGGAAAGGGCCGTAAGATATGACACATTTAAATGGTAGTGTGATGAATATCGTGATGAATATGGTGATGCGAGTTAAATCAAAGGTTAAGTTCCTTCCATAAAATAAAGTTGCCTTGTACCTTTAACTCCAAGGAAATGGACAAAGAAAAATACAGTAACAAACATGACAAAACCCTCAGTCTTTTCTGACAGATAAGCTTTCAGTAATTGCAGCATCTCATTCTTTGTTTAGTAATACATCATGCAGGGGTAAACACAGTTAATTACAGTCTGTGTACACATCAAGGCAAACAGCAGATGCAGTAGTCTCTAACTTCCTGAGTAGCTAAACAAAGTGTTTACATGGTCTTGACATATTGTGTGACTGATTGAAAAAAAAGACCTCAAATAACAGTTGGATATTTTGTGAGTCAAATCCAGAGCTGCAACACTTTTTGGACCTAGCTTTGTGTATCGCCAGTTTTACCTGTTTGCGCAGGCTGTCCAGCTCCACCTCAAGCCCCTGCAGGAAGCGGCGTCTCTCACTGAGCTCATTCTGAGCACATCGTAGAGCTTCATTACTCTCCTTCACCTCCGACTGCACAGTCTCCAGCTGAAACACAAACAAAACTGTGATCATTCAACATGAAAGGAGGAGAGGTTTATGTCTGTAACCTTTAGGTTTAGATGACCAAAATAATGTTTATTCATTCCTACTAACCTTTTTTAGGTACCACATTTCAGCATCCTCCTTGTTTTTGCGTGCAATACCCTCATACTGGCCCCTCAGTTCGGCCATGACAGCTCCCAAGTCTGGCCCCGGTGCTGCGTCCACCTCTACATTCACCTGCTCGTTGGCCAAACGGGCCTTCAGTGTGCTCATGTCCTACACAGAGTGTGGAAAGTCAAGAAGATTTTCAGTGATTTCGGTAGTAGTTTTAGTGCTTTTACAGTGGTTTACATTACTAGTCAACTTCAATTTTATTATCACCCTATTCATATACACCATCCATCCATCCATTTCACAGGGGGAGCCTGGAGCCTGTCCCAGGGAACTCAGGGCACAAGGCGGGAGAAACCCTGGGTGCCAACCCATCGCACAATCAATCACTCACACACACACACACACACACACACACACACACACACACACACACACACACACACACACACACACACACACACACACACACACACACACACACACACACACACACACACACACACACACACACACACACACACACACACACACTCACAGACTAAGGACAATTTGGAAACGCCAATCAACCTACAATGCATGTCTTTGGACTGGGGAAGGAAACCGGAGTACCTGGAGGAAACGCTCAAAGCATGGGGAGAACATGCAAACTCAAACCCGTGTGAGGCAAATGTGCTAACCACTAAGCCACTGTCCCCTCATGGTGCAATGGTTCAACCATATCAGACAAGATCAATGTGCAAAACTAAAGATTAGGAACAATAGTACTCAATATTCTATGAACAGGAGTGGTTTTTAACTTCTAGGACCTGTGAAACACACATACCTGCAAGCTACTAACTACTTAACATCTGTGATAATGTAAACTGAGAAAAAGTAGATAATGTAGATAGATAAGCTATAACACAAGTCTTGAATATATTTTGATAAAAGCTTATGGATTTCAATTCGTTTAGTGAAGTTAATGTCCATGTACTGTATACATTTATTTCTGTATCAAAATGTCTTTTTAATCAGTTGCTTTTACTCAGTTGTTTCCCCAGACAAACAGTTTTCACTTAGAACTTAGGAGAAGCAACCTATTTGGGAACTTAAAGAAAAGCTTTGTGAGAGAAGTTCCCTAATGAAGCTGGCTGAGAAAATGGCAAGCTTGTGCAAAACTTCATCAGGAATCCTGGTTAAGAATGTAAAATATTAAATAATTTTGATTGGTTTGATACTTTCCCTGATCATTGCATTATTCCGTAATGTAATAGCAAACATCCTGGTGTGCTATAGATAGATAGACCAAATAATTAACTAATTTTAGTCAGTTTTAGAAAAAAAAAAAAAATACAATACACATCAAACAATGATGTAAAATAAAAATAATTATGTGTTGTGTAGAATGCTGCCATTTGATATTATATGTTTGTAATCAGGATAAAGTGGACAGTTGGGAGGACACTACACCTGCCTGTCTAAACTGTCTGGACCCACCCTTTAGGTCCAGAGTTTCATCTCACTGTGAATGTGTGTGTGCGCGTGTGTGTGTTTGTGTGTGCAGGTGGGTGTGTATTTGTCACGCTAGCAGCAATGATTACATTGGGTGTTCCCATTTACAATAGACATCAACAGCTCCGGAGCTGCCACATGGACAGGCATTACACACAAACCACTCACAATGGTATAACACTAACCAATCTAGGAATTAATACAAAAATAAACAATCAACTTGTGTTTAGTTTACACTGCAGGCATGTAAACTTTGTGGACTTTTTATGACTACCGCTCATTTTCATTTTCTAATATTACTGTAAGCATCAATTCCATCCAACCATTTAATAATATGAAAAATGACCTCTTCATGGTTCTTCTTCAGGAAATACAGCTCCTCTTTTAGACTCTCCAGATCTCCTCGGAGGGTCGTGATGATCTGGTCATGCTCTTGTTTAGCCCTGCGCAGAGCAACACAGTCCCTCTCCACTGACTGACACAGAGCAGCCTCTGACTCCCATCTACATGAATTGAAATACAGAAGGACACATATTGCACATATACACATGAACATTAATTAGGGACTTTTCCTAAGTGTCTCTATTCTCACGTATGCAGCACTCACTTAATCCGGAAGTCATCTGCAGCCAGCTTGGCGTTGTCAATTTCCAGCATAATGCGAGCATTCTCCAGTGTCTTTTTCCTTACCTAAACAGCAAAGAAGCAAAGTTTGCACACAATCATAATCTAAACACTAATAAATCTCCACCAGAACTGTGTGTATTTTAAAAGAACTTGAATTCGAGTAAAAGAAAACCTGGCCGAACCTCCTGCCCAATAGCATGAGCCTGAGCCATCATGCCTTCTATGTCATGACCTTTAGGCATCCTCTCCAGCATGAGCTGCTTGATCTTCAGCTCCAGATCAGTATTGGACTTCTCCAGTGACCGCACTTTGCTAAGATAGCTGGCCAGTCGATCATTGAGACCCTTCATCGTCTCTTTCTCACTGGTCCCACTCAGAGAGAGGCTGCTCAGGTTGTTGAGGCCGTTGCCCACAGACATGGAACGTGAGAGTGAGAGTGTGCTTGCTGAAGAGAGCACAGGGGCTTTAGAGCGGCCCCGAATGCCTCCATCTCGCAAAGAGGAGCTTGAGAAAGAAGGCTGGCGGGCTGCAGAGTATGTGTGCACTGAGATGCCGGAGGTCATGATGGACAGAAGATTGTGGCTGTATCACAGTATGTCAGGTAACAGGAAAACGTGAATATGTCACAGTTAGGCGCTACATACATGACACATATTAAATATATTGCTATAAAAAATCTTTAAAATACACCATACAAATTACTCCATAGCTTACATGCTGCAACCTTTTTTAGTTTAGCCTTGATAAAAATAAAACCTTCTGCATATACATAAAGATTAACATAAATGAACTATACATTGCAAGTTCATAACTATAAAAGAGGATTCGAAGGGGAAAAAAGAAAAATCGAATGAGATATTGTACTTACACAGAGGCTTTCCTAACAGTAGACACAATTTGTGTTTGATCTAGACCTTCTTGGATCAGACGTCGTTTATTTGACTCTGGTTGCTCAGGTGAGGCAGGACATTTGTCCTAGAGCTCTTCCTGGATTCTGATTGGCTAGAATGCTCTGTGCCTAGCCAGTCAGGTTAGTCCACAGCTTGCATGCTAGGTGTACTTTTTGAAAATGCCCAAATGCAGTTACTGGAAGATTAAAGCAAACTCCAAAACATCTTATTATTTATAGAAAACAATTTATCCCTTCTCAATGCACCCATTGAGTCAAAAACAATTACAGAAGTTCTATTCTTTGAGGAAAATCACTAAATGAGTAGAACTCATGGATGAATGAATGCATGAATCAATAAATGAATGAGATTAACTGAAAGGAACTGGAAAGGAGCAACTGACACAGAATCTTGAAAATACAGGAACATTTGTGTTCTACCACTAAGAACTAAGAAGGAATCACAAGCAAAACTGATCATTTAATCTTCTCTGAAATTTTAAAAGCCACAATGCTAAATAGTGGGGGGAAAAAAAACCCAAAACAAACATATTTATCATGGATATTCATTTGGTGTCATGCTGAAAAATTTACTCAAAGGCACCAAACATCTGATCTAAAGATCTCTGCTCTGTCATCACTATAGAGTCTACATACACTAAATGTCTGGTCAGAAACTCCATTTATCCTGACTTGCATAACCTGTTTAACACACTGTTAGTTTCGTCTTAGTTCTCCTAGGTAAAATAGTCCAGTCATAGACAAAGTGATACCACTGAGAGAGGGTACTTGAACCTGAAACCACAGAACTATGTCCCATAATGGGTCTGGCCCCAACCAAGACAAAGCCTGAACAATATGCATGCCCCAAGGGCAGAAAGGCAAAACTCCTGAGAAATTGGCCACCTAACATATTGATATCTGGACAATTGAATCCATCCTCTATTATGCTGCATATGGCTCTGTAAGTAGGCTAAAGCTGAATGAATGATATCAAATAGAGATATTAAATATCAAATAAACAACCAAAACTGATTTTATTTTGTAAATATTTTTGTATTGCTTATTGTGAACTAAAGAAGAAGAAGACAGAAGGCAATGATAATGGCTTCCTTTCTTGTATTCCACAGTGTAAGCTGCAGATTTGCAGTACATTGTGTTAGCGCCATCATGTGGGTGAAAAGAAGAACTGCACATTCAGTACTGCTAACATTCATTAGTAATGATTATATAAATTCAGTGCCAGAATTATTGGCACATATCATGAGAATGGAGCAATCTAATTGCATAAAATGAACATTATACGCAATGATTGTTCTCCCTGATAGAACGCTCTCTGAAATTTGTCGAGATTACTGACACCCCTAAAAAGTGTTCCTTCATTCTCAGATATTCTCAGAGGGTCAGAGCTGTTTTGGCAGCACAATGGGGATCTACACAAGATTAGGCAGGTGGTTTTAATGTGTTGTATGTACACTCACCATCCACTTTAATAGGAAAACCTGTACACCTGAACACTTATGCAGTTATCCAATCAGCCAATCGTGTAGCAGAATGTAGCCTTGTTGATAAGAGAGAGCAGAGGAAAATAGCCAGATTGATTTGAGCTGCCAGAAAGGATATAGTAACTCAAATGATCACTCTGTACAACCATGGTGAGCATAAAAGTATCTCAGCATGCACAAAACATTGAACCTTAAGGTGGATGGGCTACAACAGCAGAAGTTCCACTCCTGTCAGCCAAGAACAGGAAACTATCATGGGCACAGACTCACCCAAACTGGACAGCTGAAGATTAGAAAAAAAAAACACCTGGTCTTTTTCCAGTCTTTGTCCTGTTTGGGTGCGTTTGTGCCCATGATAGCCTCAAATTCTTGTTCTTGGTTGACAGGAGTGGAACCTGATGTGGTCTTCTGCTGTTGTAGCCCATCTACCTCAAGGTTTGATGTGTTGTACATTCTGAGATGCTTTTCTGCTCACCACGGTTGTAAAGTGTGCTTATTTGAGTTACCATAGACTTCCTGGCAGCTCAAACCAGTCCGGTCATTCTCCTCTTATCTCTCTCATCAACAAGGTGATTCAGCCTGCAGACCCTCCACACACAGGATGTTTTTTTTTTTGTTGTTTTTCGCACCATTCGGTGCAAACGTTAGAGACTGTTGTGTGTGAAAATCTCAAGAAATTAGCAGTTTCTGAAATACTCAAACAAGCCCATCTGGCACTAACATCCACAAGAGCAACTGGGAGGACTTAAGGAGCATTCACACATCCACATTAGATGTGGGCGTGTCCAGTGACGCAACAAAGTTGAGAATGGTTTAACTTTATGCAAATTTGGAGCGACTTGGTGCAGCGACTACCAATGGGAGTGAACCCGTGCTCACCCGTGCTCACTAGCAGAAGCAGCGCCAATTAGCTTAGCTTAGGGCCTTAGCAGGTTTAAAGCAAAAAGAACAAACAAACAAACAAAAAATAATGAAACACTCACTTTTTGGTGCAATTGAGCAAAATCCCAGTGTAGCTCCTATCTTGGGTGAAGTGTCTGGGAACGAGCAGCACCAAGCCGGACACTTCACCCAGGAAACACGGAGGACGCGGCCGAAGAGCTCCTGGTCACCATCGAACATATAGTGA
This sequence comes from Cranoglanis bouderius, assembly GCA_023630585.1. NCBI lineage: Eukaryota > Metazoa > Chordata > Actinopteri > Siluriformes > Cranoglanididae > Cranoglanis > Cranoglanis bouderius. Next base: position 25,628,893 of record CM042540.1, read on the forward strand.
ATGACACCCTGAAGATCTATAAATAGATTTAAAATACATATAAATAGCTCTCCAAGTTATTTACAGACTAGATTCCTGCACAGATTGAAATAACAGTATGAAATAGATTACAGGTTTAAAACTGTACATTAGACATATGTGATGGGCAGTTTTGTTAATGTGTGTATAAAAAATGTACAGTAGTCATAAGTAAAGTCACAGGTAAAGGGCAGTGTGTGTGTGTAAGAATGTGCAGTGACCCTATGTAAAAATTGTTGTGCGATATGCAGTGTAGTAGCTGGGTATGCAAACTCCGTAGACATGTCCATCGTCTCCAATGTCCACATAGCTCCCCAAACTCATTGTTGACTCATTGTAGAATTAGATAGCAGTGGGCAAGAATGAGTTCTTGTACCTTTCTTTGTTACAGCGAAGCTCCTGTAATCTACTGGAGAAGGAGCTCCGCTGTTTGGTCTTAAGAACACAATGAGGGCTCAGTAAGACATGCTGAGTGCCTGTTATTGTCACCATTAATCTTATGTATGAATTTACACATTTGGCTGTTACATCAACCAAAGGATGAGCTGTGAGACAGAGAGAATAAATACAGCAATTTAAAATATAAAGCTTAGGGACAGTGTGACATGTTTGTACATTGCATTTGTATCTTTTATCTTTTTTTTTTCCATTTATTTTTACTTTCTTAAATAATATTATATTTATTACTGCTCCTTTAAACTGCACTCTATACATATATTTTATGTATATTTTACGTGTGTTATATAAATGTATAAAATCAATTACAGTATGAGAAAATGAGAAAACTCAGAGTATTTTGTACCAGATTAGAACACATCTGCACCAGGAGTGAATTAATAAATCAGTCGGAAAGAATAAATGTAATTAGTTGTGTGTTTTCCTGTAACTTTGCTTGCTTGGAAACACACTGATCCACTTATTACACCTTACTTAAAGATTGATATTGTTATACCAATTATATTATTTGATGGATAAAAAACCTTTCAGTCAGCCAGAAGCACCTAGATACCACAAAGAATAGATAAACACAATTTTCTTTTCATGCATATATACAGTGCCCTCCACTAATATTGACACCCTTGGTAAATATGAGCAAAGAAGGCTGTGAAAAATTGTTTTTATCGTTTAACCTTTTGCTCTTTTGTTCAAAAAATTCACAAAAATACTCTCATGGATATCAAACAATTGCAAGGACAACACAGGTTTATAAAAAAAATCTTTGTTAAATATAGGTGTGCAACAATTATTGGCACCTCTATGAATTCATATGAGAAAAATATATTTGAAGTATATTCCCACTGATATTTTAATTTTTCTGTACACCTGGGTGACTAGGAACAGGAAATTGTTGAACCATGACTTTCTGTTTCACAGGGGTATAATATGAGGTAACACATAGGCCAAATTCCCTTAGTCATTCATAACAAACAGTAAGACCAAGGAATATAACTGTGATGTGAAGCAAAAGGTTGTTGAGCTTCACAACATGGAAAGTGGCTATAAGAAAATAGCACATGCATTTAAAATGCCCATTTCCACCATCAGGGCAATAATTAAGAAGTTCCAGTCAACTGGAAATGTTATGAATCAACCTGGAATTGGACGTGTGTCTATATTGTCTCAACGCACTGTGAAGAGGATGGTTCGAGTGGCCAAAAAATCTCCAAGGATCACAGCTGGAGAATTAGTTAGCAGAGGTTAGTTGTGTCTTGGGGTCAGAAAGTCTCCAAAACTACAATCCGAAGTCACCTACATCACCACAAGTTGTTTGGAAGGGTTTCAAGAAAAAAGCCTCTACTTTCATCCAAAAACAAACTCAGGTGTCCTCAGTTTGCCAGACACTACTGGAACTTCAAATGGGATCGGGTTCTATGGTCAGATGAAACCAAAATAGAGCTTTTTGGCAATAAACACCAGAGGCGGTTTTGGCGCAGACAGAGAGGTAGCCATATGGAAAAGTACCTCATGTCCACGCTTAAATATGGTGGTGGCTCTTTAATGTTTTGGGGCTGTTTTTCTGCCAGAGGACCTGGACATTTTGTTAGGATACATGGCATCATGGACTCTATCAAATATCAGCAGATATTAAATGAAAGCCTGACAGTCTCTGCCAGAAAGCTTAAAATGGGCCATGGTTGGATCTTCTAGCAGGACAATGATCCAAAACATACATCAAAATCTACACAAAAATGATTTACTGACCACAAAATCAAGGTTCTGTCATGGCCATCCCAATCCCCTGACTTGAAACCCACAGAAAACCTGTGGAGTGAACTGAAGAGGAGAGTCCACCAGCATGGACCTCAAAATTTGAAGGACCTGGAGAGATTCTGTATGGAGGAGTGGTCTCAGATCCCTTGGCATGTATTCTCCAACCTCATCAGGCATTATAGGAGAAGACTCAGAGCTGTTATCTTGGCTGGGGTAGTACAAAGTATTGACTAAAAGGGTGCCAATAATTGTTGCACACCTATATTTAACAAAGATATTTTTGGATAAACCTGTGTTTTGTTTGATATCCATGAGAGCAGAGTATTTTTGTGAATTTCTTTTTTTATTTTTGTGAATTTTTTTTTTTGTGAACAAAAGTTCAAAAGATTAAACAATAAAGGCAATTTTTCACAGCCTTCTTTGGTCATATTTACCAAGAGTGCCAATATTAGTGGAGGGCACTGTAACTAACTGGACCAAGAAATTGTTTTACAAATGTTTACAACACAAGGACTGGATTTCACAAAGAAGTTTTCGGTCATTAGTCTTTCAAAATGATCTATTGGTTTTACAGGCAGGTAGGATTGTTTACAACATCGTAAAACATCAGTCATTCAGACAACACAGATAACATTGTAGACCTGTGTAGATGTGTTGAGACCTGCCTTATGTAGACCTTCCAAAAATATAAGTCTGTTTAAAACAGTGTATTTTTTAAAATACAGATTAATTATATGTCAAAAAAGCCTGATGATTTAATGCATTTTTTATTTAGATCTTTGAAAGAGGAAATAATGAACCTTTTTTAACCTCATTATATAAATAAATAACTTATATATATATATATATATATATATATATATATATATATATATATATATATATATATATATATATATACACACACACACACACACACACACACACACACACACACACACACACACACACACACACACACACACACACACACACACACACAGTTGGAATCAAAATTATTCAACCCCTTCATGGCAGTCATCTTTAGTACTTAGTAGAGCACCCTTTTGCTGTTATGACCTGCTGCAAACGAGATGCATAACCAGACACCAGCTTCTGGCAGCGTTCCTGAGGGATCTTAGCCCGTTCTTCATGAGCAATGGCCTCCAGTTCAGTAATATTCTTGGGTTTGTGTGCTGCAACCGCCTTCTTCAAATCCCACCACAGATTTTCTATGGGGTTCAAGTCAGGTGGCTGTGATGGCCACTGTAGCATCTTCCAGGACTTCTTCTGCAACCAAACCTTGATGGAATTTGAGGTATGCTTGGGATCATTGTCCTGTTGGAAGGTCCAATGATCCCCAAGCTTCAGCTTCCTCACAGATGGCATGACGTTTTCTCCTAGGATTTCCTGATACTTCAATGAATCCATCTTGCCTTCCACACACTGAAGGTTTCCAGTGCCAGAGGATGAAAAGCAGCCCCAGAGCATCACTGAGCCACCACCATGTGTGACTGTGGACAGAGTGTTCTTTCTTCATTCTTCTTTCTTCAGACATACCACTGATCCATCGTGCCGAAAAGTTCCAGTTTTGTTTCATCGCTCCACAGAACAGAATCCTAAAACTTCTGTGGCTTATTTATATGATTTTGAGCATACTGGAGCTGACTTTTCTTGTGCTTTTGGGCCAGTAGTGGTGTACCTCTTGGAGTTCTGGCATGGAAACCTTCTGCATTTAGTACGTGCCTTACTGTGTTCACTGAAACCTCAGTGCCTGTTGCCACCAAGTCTTGCTGCAGGTCTTTTGCAGTCACTCGAGGGTTTTTCACAACCTGTCTTCTCAGAAATCTTGTTGCAGCCATTGATAGCTTCCATTTTCTGCCCCGTCCAGGTAGTGTAACCACTGTTCCCTTAACTTTGAACTTGCGAACTATGCTTCCAGCGGTGTCTCTAGGAACATTCAGTGCCTTCACTATCTTTTTGTATCCTGTTCCTTGTTTGTGAAGGGTGATGATCTCTTTCTCTTAACTTTCTGGAGCATTCTTTTGACTTAGCCATATTTCTAACATGCAGTCAAACGTGACATTCAACAAACCCCTAGCCAGTTCAGGTATTTCATGTGTTCCAGCTCAAGCACACCTGGTGCAACTAACGAAGCCCTTGATTAGTTGCATCAGGTGTGCTTGAGACAACATCTGTTTTGCATATTTGTGCTGTTGTGAGGGATTCTATTCTGGGGGTTGAATAATTTTGAGACTGGAGAAGTCATTATAAGTTGCATTTTCAGTTGAATTTGGGGAAACTACTTGACGCATTCGTTGTGTTGAACTATTTCAATAGCTTTTGTTTGATTTGTTCATTGCAAACAGCTGAAAGTTTGTAAATTTTGACAATAAACCTGATTTGCTATGGGGGCTGAATAATTTTTATTGCATATATATGTATATATATGTATATATATATATATATATATGTATATATATGTATATATATATATATATATATATATATATATATATATATATATATATATATATATATATATATATATATATATATACACACATACATACATATATATATAGTGGGGGAAAAAAGTATTTGATCCCCTGCTGATTTTGTACGTTTGCCCACTGACAAAGAAATGATCAGTCTATAATTTTAATGGTAGGTGTATTTTAACAGTGAGAGACAGAATAACAACAAAAAAATCCATAAAAACGCATTTCAAAAAAGTTATAAATTGATTTGCATTTTAAAGAGGGAAATAAGTATTTGATCCCCTATCGATCAGCAAGATTGCTGGCTCCCAGTGTTACGGAACCGGAAGGAGGGAAACAGGATGCACTCGCAGGGGAAATAGTCTGTTTATTAGGGACACCAAGGAATATTCAAAAGTAACAGAACATTAAAAAATCATAAGGGGGAAAGGCAACGCACCGGCAGGGTCAGAAAAGAAAAACAGTCTAACAAAAATGCACAAATAAACAAGGCAATATTCCACAAAATGACAGGGCAGTAATTCCAAAAAGGCAAGGCAATAATCCAAAAAACTCACAGGGGAATAATCCAAAAACTGGCACGGTGGTATTCCCAAAAATGGCAAGGTAAACATCCCAGAAGTCATGAGGCAATAATCCAAAGTCTAGGAAACACTTGGAAAACAAAAACATGGAGGAATCTACAATTCCTTATCTTATCCTCAACTGTACTCATAGTTAGTCTTCATTAATACTCCGCCAGGAAGCGGACCCAAAACGGGGTTTAAATACAACAGGGTAATTAAAAACAAACAAGATCAAACACAAAACACCTGGAACCAATAATAAAGCAATAAACAGAAAACCAGTGAAAGAACATGGGAGGAAACATGACGTGAACTAAAACAAACGGACCAATAAGGAAGCGGGGGCAGATACATGACATAAACCAAAAACAAACAAGCACATGGCAACGTAAACAAAACGGGAGTTCATGAATGCACAGTCCAGAGATTTTTATGAATAGCGCTCGTGCTACTCTTTATCATAGCACGAAGCGTGGAATGCGGAAGTGCGCTACTTCGCTAACCTCTGCTAGCAGCGTAGCAAGAGGGAGATTCTAACACCCAGGTGCCTTTTACACAGGTAATGAGCTGAGATTAGAAGCACTCTCTTAAAGGGAGTGCTCCTAATCTCAGTTTGTTACCTGTAAAAAGACACCTGTCCACAGAAGCAATCACTCAATCAGATTCCAAACTCTCCACCATGGCCAAGACCAAAGAGCTGTCCAAGGATGTCAGGGACAAGATTGTAGACCTACACAAGGCTGGAATGGGCTACAAGACCATCGCCAAGCAGCTTGGTGAGAAGGTGACAACAGTTGGTGCGATTATTCGCAAATGGAAGAAACTGTCGGTCTCCCTCGGTCTGGGGCTCCATGCAAGATCTCACCTCGTGGAGTTTCAGTGATCATGAGAACGGTGAGGAGTCAGCCCAGAACTACACGGGAGGATCTTGTTAATGATCTCAAGGCAGCTGGGACCATAGTCACCAAGAAAACACACTACGCCGTGAAGGACTGAAATCCCGCAAGGTCCCCCTGCTCAAGAAAGCACATGTACAGGCCCGTCTGAAGTTTGCCTGAATGATTCAGAGGAGAACTGGGTGAAAGTGTTGTGGCCAGGTGTGGTCAGATCTCTTTGGCATCAACTCAACTCGCTGTGTTTGGAGGAGGAGGAATGCTGCCTATGACCCCAAGTCATAACACCATCCTCACCGTCAAACAAGGAGGTGGGAACATTATGCTTTGGGGGTGTTTTTCTCCTAAGGGGACAGGACAACTGCACCGCATCAAAGGGACGATGGATGGGGCAATGTACCATCAAATCTTGGGTGAGAACCTCCTTCCCTCAGCCAGGGCATTGAAAATGACCTTAATGACTTGGACAGGATCTGCAAAGAGGAGTGGGACAAAATCCCTCCTGAGATGTGTGCAAACCTGGTGGCCAACTACAAGAAACGTCTGACCTCTGTGATTGCCAACAAGGGTTTTGCCACCAAGTACTAAGTCAAAGGAGTCAAATACTTATTTCCCTCATTAAAATGCAAATCAATTTACAACTTTTTTGAAATGCGTTTTTCTGGATTTTTTTGTTGTTATTCTGTCTCTCACTGTTAAAATACACCTACCATTAAAATCATAGACTGATCATTTCTTTGTCAGTGGGCAAACGTACAAAATCAGCAGGGGATCAAATACTTTTTTCCCCCACTGTATATATACGATCTAATTCATAAATGGTCATATGGTGGCGCAGCTTTTCCACCTGACAGCTTCTGGGTCCCTGGTTTGATCCTGAGCTCGGTGTACTGTCTCTGTGGAGTTTCACATTCTTTCCATGCCTGTGTTGACATGCCAGTAGATGGATTGGCTGCTCTAAATTACTCCTGTGTGTGCATGGTGCCCTGCAATGAACTGCCATCCCAACTGAGGTGTATTCCCACTTTGCGCCCAGTGTTCTTGAGATAGACTCCAGATTCACCACAACCATAAGCACAATAAAGTGGTTACTGAAGATGAATGAATAATTGCTGCAAAATTAGTACTTTTATTTCTCAGAAAGAAAAATGCAGGCAACATGACTATATGAGAAATTTACAAGAAAATTGTATTCGAGATAAATTGTACTATAACACCATAATTGTGCAATTTATTTCATTATTATAATTGTAGAATTATCACCACTTAACTGTTACATTAGTGATAATAACCGTAAGAATAATGCTATGTTCACACATACAGTTGCTGAACTATGAAGTCGCCAGTAAGCGTTCCTACTACTGGTTGCCATAGTAACATGGGTGGCACAACTAGTATTCCACTTTTGACAACAGTGTTTGTACATAACATTCAACAGTGTCTACAGTATATGCATCATATCATACAAGATGCAATGTGTGTTGTTTTCCATTGCTGCTATCTCTCTGCGGTGAAAGCACAAACGCCAATTAGCTTAGCTTAGCTTATGGCCTCCTCGGCCGTGGCCTCCATGGGTGAAGTGTTTCCTGGCACTGCTCGTTCCAGGGCACTGGAGCTGCGTGTTTGACCTCAGATCCTCAATCCTTCTGCTAGTGAACATGGGAGGCTACGGATCACGTGCGCTCTACTGTCTTCACTCCCATTGCTAGTTGCTGCACCACGTCGCTCCATATTTACATAAAGTTAAACTTTTCTCAACTTTGTCGCATCGCTGGACACTCCCACATCTAGTTGCCAATGGTTGCTGTTGCTCATGTCACCGGAAGTTGCCAGCCGTCACTGAAAATGAATGATCTCCGGTCACTTTGTCGCTGCAAGTCGCTATATGTGTGAACACATACGATTGTATGTACAAATGGCAGCACAGTGTATTCTGAGTTGCATTTTTTTGTATTGGTCTTTCTAAATTAACTACTGTTTTGTCTACTTTTGTCTCTCTTGTTTCACTGTAGCACGTCAGGCATGGTTTAGCATGGGTCTACACTGGTGTTATGGGAAAAATTAGAGGGTAATGACTCACATGGAACTACTTTTCCCATGTATATTTATGTTATTCCTTTTTCTCTCTTCCTGAGCATTGAGCAGAGCATATGTGAGTGTGGCCATGAACAGAGCGAAAGAAAAACAGAGCAAGAGCAGAGCGACAGAAAGTAGCAAGCTTACTAGAAAGCTTCAATGTCATTTGTTTGGTAAAAATTTTGTGCTATAGTCTGACTACCATTCCATGGGCAATGTCAGCAATTTACCTACTGGTTTTGAAGATAATGCCATTCAAATTGACCCAATAGCTCATTGACTTCTGCCTGCCCTGGCTGACGCCAATAATATATAAATATATGATTTTTAAGTTTGTATATAATGATAGTCAGAATTAGGTTAAATGGGTGGAAACCCTATTATGGCGTAATTAAAGAAAGCTCGGAGGCATGTTCAACACCCAGTAAAAATCCATTTCTTGGACCTGCAAACCACACTGGGTCACATCTTGGGACAATTTGCTCCAGGCCCAGGAAAGGCAACAACAACTCTATAATAAGTGCACCCAACTGAGACAATTTACACTGGGAAATAAAGTCCTTGCAATAGTCCCCAACTCTAGTTCACCTATTTCATTCTAGTTCATTTGCAACTGACAAAGACCCTTTCAGGTCACACAGGGTTGTGTTGGGGAAGTGGACTATAAGGTATTGTGAGCAGCCAGGGGAAACACAGCAGATTTACCACCTCAGTCTCCTTAAACAGGTGTTGTTGTGGGTGTGGTTATGTGCATCCAACAAAGCCTAAAGACAGAAGAAATGTGCTTTAAGACAAGTTAGGGAAAATGCTACAGGTGGAAATAAATTAAAAAATGAAAATAAATTACACATGGTCTTACTCTGGCTCTACTGTGTTCTCTGAGTGGTGTCATGTTGAAATTGTTACATACACATCTTAGCCCTCAAGAGACATTATATGACTTCTAAACTGATAAAATAATGAATCATCTAATTTTACTGATGGAATTTCCAGAAAGAGACACCATGTATATGAAACAGGAGACATTAAAATTCACGTTGTTGACCTGACCACAAGACCTTGTCTGCACAACTTAGTCTCTCAAGGAACACATTTTGAAGATACTGGCCCTAATATCATAATGTAGCCACCTTCTGATATTAATATTATATATTAATTATATTATTATATATTATATATATTAATATATAATATATTGACGATGGGTAATGCTTTAGAATACAGATCCATCATCATAATGAATAACGACACAGGAAGAAATTAATAACGCAATATTAACATTCTAGTAACTACTATTAACTAACTAGAAACTCTGATTAACGAATTAGTAAGTAATAGCACACAGATGAATACGGTAGTTCACTATTAGCTAATCAATAACTACTATTTTTTTCATGTTTATAATTAGTACATTTTAGCATTCCTCCTAGAGAACTATTTACTAACTATGGATCATTTTAAAGAAATGGCTTTTTAAATACATCCTTCTAAAGGAATTACTAGCCATTTGGAACAGTATTGGTAAATGGTGTGCACTTACATAGCGCTTTTTCAACCTTAGTGGTTTTACAAAGCGCATTACACTGTCTCTCATTCACCCATTCACTCACACACCAATGGCTGCAGAGCTACCATGCAAGCTACTACGATTAGTGGACAACTCGCTCTACCAACTCGCTCATATCGTAGCCCACTAGTAATGACTCAAGTGTTACCAAATCCTTCAGGAGGAATTACTAATTATTTGGAACCGTATTCTACAGTGAAAAGTATGATAACTCCTAATGACTCAAGTGTCACCAATTTGCTCTCTCTCACACATACACACACGTTATCGGTACACTCCTGTCTTCCCCTTATAGTCATCCTCCACACAATATCTTTTTTTGTTTCCGTTCACTCAACCCGTTCAGTTTATGTTTCATTCAAATACATGATTAATTCCAGTGCATCATTTAACTAGCTGGAGTGCACATATTCTAGTTTATGTTGTACTGTACACACTTTTGTTAATACTGTTTTCTTTGAATTAAGTTACCGTTGTGTGGGATGAGCTGAGGAGTGGATGGCTGGTGTATAGTTGTGGAATCTCCAATGGAGGATGTGTACCTTGTGCCTTGACTGCCTTACCCAAATCATAAGTCTGATATCACCTATTGATTATATAAACAATCTTGTCTATTCAAGATAATAATGGGTAGTATAGGCTTTTTTTTTAATGCTAGCATACATTATTCACTACCAAAACCTCTTCATACTTCTCTCTGCACAAACATCCAACTTGGCACATCAGTTCATTTCATGTTCAAAATGCACTACAACATATCTAAAAAATATATTTTATTAAATCACCAGTGCTAGTTTTCAAACAAAAATACTAAAAACTGGTGGCATAATAGTCAGTGCACTGGGTGGGATTCGGTAAAAAGAGGAGATACAGTATGAGTTTCTGCAGCACACAGACACACATACAGAAACACATATTGTTTTCTATTGCCTTCACCCCAGAAGTCAGAAGCTACTGTATGATTTGTTTGCACACATAAGAGTATTTTGTCAAATGTTAATGCACCTACTGGAACATCCTAACAGCAAGGTATTACAATAGTTCAACCTAGAGGTAACAAAAGCATGAACTACCCTTTCTGCATCATGTAGTGATCACTATTTCTAAATAATTGCTACAGAGTTGATACATAATCAGAACACTTACACCTACCTGCCTGTATTCCTTGTAGAAGTACTTCTGTCTTGTCAGAATTAAGCAGGAGGAACATCCAGTGTTTAATGTCTTTTACATATTCCTCAATCTTATTAAGACTGTGTCTGTCATCTGGCTTTGCTAAAACATATAGCTGTGAGTCATTGGCATAGTAGTGGAAACCAAAACCATATTTACAAATAACTGAACCCAAAGGTAGCATATATAGAGAAAAGAGCAGTGGGCCTAGAACAGAGCCTTGTGGACTTACATTTCTATGCATAGTCATCATTTACATATGCATAGAAAATACAAAATGTTAAAGACCAGGCAAAAAACTGACCAGGAAAGAGCTGTTCCCTTAACTCCAACAACATTTTCTAGTCTATCTATAATAATAATAATAATAATAATAATAATAATAATAATAATAATATATATATATATATACAGTATCTCACAAAAGTGAGTACACCCCTCACATTTTTGTAAATATTTTATTATATCTTTTCATGGGACAACACTGACGAAATGACACTTTGCTACAATGTAAAGTAGTGAGAGTACAGCTTGTATAACAGTGTAAATTTGCTGTCCCCTCAAAATAACTCAACACACAGCCATTAATGTGTAAACCGCTGGCAACAAAAGTGAGTACACCCCTAAGTGAAAATGTCCAAATTGGGCCCAATTATCCATTTTCCCTCCACGGTGTCATGTGACTCGTTAGTGTTACAAGGTCTCAGGTATGAATGGGGAGCAGGTGTGTTAAGTTTGGTGTTATCGCTCTCACACTCTCTCATACTGGTCACTGGAAGTTCAACATGGCACCTCATGGCAAAGAACTCTCTGAGGATCTGAAAAAAAGAATTGTTGCTCTACATAAAGATGGCCTAGGCTATAAGAAGATTGCCAGCACCCTGAAACTGAGCTGCAGCACGGTGGCCAAGACCATACAGCGGTTTAACAGGACAGGTTCCACTCAGAACAGGCCTCGCCATGGTCGACCAAAGAAGTTGAGTGCACGTGCTCAGCATCATATCCAGAGGTTGGCTTTGCAGAATAGACGTATGAGTGCTGCCAGCATTGCTGCAGAGGTTGAAGGGGTGGGGGGTCAGCCTGTCAGTATATATATATATATAGCATTAAAAGCTGCACCCCCACCCCCCACCCGATCAAAGGTCAGTAGTAGGCCATTTACCACTTTAACCAGTGCTGTGTGCTGTGATTAGACAGAAATCCTGACTGAAAGATTCAAGCATGTAATTCCTATGCAAGTATGATCCTAACTGCTGTGTTACAACCTTTTCTATGATAATTGATATAATTTTAACAATTAAATTGTGTTTTAATAAACACTGCACAAGGATCCTCTTCTACCAAGTCTGGTCCATTACAGCATGCTTTCTTAATAGGCTTGCCCTATTAAAGTGGTATACATTAATCAGAAGTTAATTTGGCTAAAGACAGAATTGAAGAACAGCAATTTAACACTACTTCATTAGACATTTAAAGTCTTACCTTGATTGGCCCATTTACATGTGCATACATGTTATGATTAAGATGGTGTTAATTTACCTCTATGTATATGGGCCAGTTCAATAATGTCTGCCAGTTTCTGCAGAGCCTGGGCATCAGGGATGTGGTCTTAGGTGGACTGTATCTGCATCAGAATAGAATAAGACATGGGGAAAATGACCCAATAGAGCCAATATCATATCAGCAACTTGATATTTTTAAGATTCCTGCAAAACATGGAACTGATCATGAGCAAAGGATGTGTGCACTTTGGGAAGGTTTCAGTAATCTTAAAAAAAAAAAAAAAAGGGATGTAGGGATGTAACCAAATATGAATAGTCAGATTAAACAGATAATGTGTTAAATAAATGAATACAATGAATACAGATATGAATAGTGGGTGCACCGTTTGTTTGTTTGTTTATTCTTTTCTTTTTTTTTTAAAGCTGCAGTACGAAGCTTTTTTTTTTGGTTAAAAATGAACAAAAATCAATTATTGAGCAAGTACATACAAAATCAGTGTTCAAACGGCGAAAACTCTAAGATCTGATGGGATTGAAGATTGGGATTGGCTTTTTTCTGCTGAACAGGTAAGACATTGTAGTGGCTCAATAGGTAGCTAGCTAACATTAGTGCACTTGTTCGCTTGATTCAACTAGGTATCGAGTTTCCAATGTTTTTTTCTTTGTTTGTTTTGTTATAGTCAGTGTGGTAAATTGCTCTTATTTTCTGCTAGCTATGAGAAAGAGCAACTCACCTCTACTCCAAGAAATCCGTATCCACCGCCACCTCCGTTGTCAAGTATTGGAGCTAATATACAACGCATACGAATACCTCAGTGTTGCCAAGTCTCGTGAGACAAATAAGCAACTGCAGCTTCAAAAACAAGCCCAAAACAAGCCCAATATTATTATATCCTGTTACGGCCTCAGTGTAAACAGACTCAATAAATGAGCCTGCAACATATACATATACATTTATAACAGCCTGAAGCAACTTCAGAAAAAAAGAAGCCCAAAGTCGCATGTTATAAGCGGCTTTTTGTTTCAATTTTATGTTTCAAACAGAGATGGCGACAGAGAGGCAAAAGTTCAGTACTACAGCTTTAAAACTTGCCAGAAAGCTTCACGTTAAGACTAGGTGTGTGCATTGGGAATTGGATCCTGCAGGATGAAAAAAGGAGCTTGAGCATGAGGTTTTTACCTTAATACAGAGCTTGAAAGGCACTGAGCTTACGGACAAGGTTGCCAGGGTTTATTCACTCCAACTACATCTCAAAACCCACACAAAAAGATTTGAAGCTATCCCCAAAAGTTCAAGGGAGACAACAGAGATACATTTAAAAAAAAAATCTGCCTTTGCATAGGAGATAAGTTTACAGATGGTTTGGGAGATACATTGTTTTGAAATATAGTTAGTTTGCTTACTATGTCACATGAGACAGAAGTTAGTAAGCTTGCCAATAAGGTCCACAGAGCATCAGGTTCATGAGTTGAATATTTTCTGCAAATTGCTGTTTGTTGTTATAATTTGAGAATGGAAAATGGCTTGTTTTTCTGAGCAGCCTTGTGTTCTTTTCAGGGTTTTCCACTGATTTCCAAGGCAGAGTGGCAGAGTCAACATAGAAGCAAACAAACAACAACAACACGAAAAAAACACCCATTTCCAATTTGAATCTTCTTCTCGCTCACTCATTTTCGGTAGCCACTTTATCCTTCTCAGGGTTGCAGTGTATCTGGAACCTATTCCAGGAACCCTGGGAACAACAGTAAGCCTATCACAGGGCGCCATACACACTTTCACACACACCTTGAAGCAATTTAACTAGGCCAGTCCACCTACAGGCAAGTTTTTATGGAGGTGGAAGGTAACTGGAGAAGAAACCCAAGTGGACATGGTGAGAACATGCTCAAAAACTCCATACAGACAGTAACCTGGCGACCCTGGACTTGTGAGGCAGCAATGCTCCCCACTGCACCACCAGGCTGCCTTCATCATGCTTAACTTCTGATATTATGATTATGTGAAAGATAAACAAAACCAAACTGAGGGTTCTCATTACTTAAACCCTAGTTATTACTACAGATTTAAAATTTAATTTAGTTCATAGTGAGATTGTATTGTTAGTACCGATAGAAAAATGCAATTGTGGGGTACTTGCAGGAGAACATTCTGTAATGTGAGCTGTGAGATACAAGCTATTAATATGCATTGAATATGAATTCAGGGCTGCTTACGAAACTGGATTCTGCACAGACACTTGCATAGACACCTGTATGTGGTTTGGGATGCACCCCAAACCAGAAGATACACTTGTATATCTATCATAATAATCAAAGTCTTCTCAGTATTATGGAAGTGTTGTGATACGAATAGCTTTTTCGTTGTACACATTAATGTGACTGTCACTAGGTGAAAGAGCTAAACCTTTAACAAGAGCTTGTTACTCAAAGATTTTAGCTGGTTATCTAGCTATGAGCACCCAACCAAGACTAGTTTTACATTCTATGTTTGTTTTGTGAGATCAGAACACAACACAAAGCAAAAAGTAGCAAACTAGCTAGATAACGCTAGCGCACTAGTTAAGCCACGGTGGCCATGTTTCCATCCACCTATTTTTATGCGCATTTTGGAATACCGCATAAAAAAACGCTGGATGGAAACACCAAGATGCGTATAAGTTCTAAAAAGGCGCATAAAAACTTATGAGCTCAGTTGAGTGGACTGTTAAGAAGACGTGCGCATAAATTACGATGGAAACATTTACCGAATAAATTTCTCGATGCGCATCAACAAAGTCATGTGACACAGAATACACTGATGCCAAATGTTTCCCCCACAACTCTGTATTCGGCGCATGTGGCCAACTTATACAGCACAATGACAATGCGTTTATCTGTCGGAACTGGGGCGCAATGGGACGGCTTAACTGGACTAACCAGCAGACCGATCTCGTTGCACAACATCTGAAATGTTGTTTTGGTCATTCTAAAATGCCTTAGCCAATGTCTGTCATCAAAGTGGTTCGGTATAATTACCTCCCACAACTGTCTTGAATAACTTCCCTCCCGCCTCCGAATGCAAGATGACATAACCGCGTTTATTATGTTTTGACTTCACGCTCTGAGACGCAAGTAATTTATCATATACAAAAAAAGGCCCACAGTGGCTTATCCTACTGCAGCAATTTTCATTTTTCTTTTTGATATTTGGTGCCAGTTTATCAGGAAGAGACGCATTTGTTCTCTTCGGCTCACTGGATGGAAACATAAGTTTTGCGCATAAGTTAAATTCACAACTTTCGATGGACACATAGCTAATTTTATTCTGCTTTAATGCTCTGCACATGCAGGTCTGCAGCTGTCCACAGACCTCTGTGTATGTCTGAGTCCAATTACGCTATCTGGCGAGTCAGTTAAAAGCTTCCCTGTTATGATGCCTGCGGCTCTCTGTTAAGCTGTACCTGGAAATTTGAGGACTGGCCTTTGGCTGTACTTCTTTCAGGAACAGTGATGTAGGATGTACACTATATGGCCAAAAGTTTGTGGACACCTGTCCATCACACCATCTAGTGCTTTAGTCTCCCCAAATTTAGTCCCCCCTTTGCTGTTATAACTGCATATACAGCCTCCACTCTTCTGAGAAGGCTTTCCACTAGATTTTGGAACGTGGCTCTGGGGATTTAAGGGAATTTAATGTTAAGGCACTGATGTCGGGCAAGTAGGACTGGGGTTCAGTCGGTGTTTCAGTTCATCCCCAAGGTGTTCAGCGTGGTTGAGGTCAGGGCTCTGTGCAGGACATTCGATTTTTTCCACTCCAAACTTGCTTTGTGACCAGGAGCATTGTCATGCTGGAACAGGTTTGGGCCCTTTAACTCCAGTGAAAGGAAATTGTAATCTTAGAGCATGCAAAGAGATTCTGTACAATTGTGTGCTTCCAACTTTGTGGCAACAGTTTGGGGAAAGCCAACATATGGATATGATGCTCAGTTGTCCACAAACTTTGGCCATATAGAGTATATGAGCTGGCATATGATGTTTACATTCAAAATTCCCTGCCAATTCATACCCACCAGCTCTGTAAATTACTTTGAAATGACAATATAGCCTCAGATATCCAGGGTGATGCACTGCAGCTCAGGATCAACATGTTTTCAGCAATGGATTCCGCAATGCTTTTGCATTAATTTAGTTTGTTTGCATTTTTTTTTCCTAAAAAAAAAACAAAAAAACAATAGCTTTAAATGAAACTACATTAATTTGATAAAAATAAATACAAAGTCTGGTTTTTTTTATCTTCTATATCTTTCCATGTTCTTGTTTTAATCATATAAATTAAGAACAGTTTGAAACGTCTTTCTTTACTGATTGTTGGGCTGTTCTTTATTTTCCAGCATTTTTTTGTGCCTGTATTGGAAAATTGAAACAAATCCCATGTGTGTACTCCCATTTTCTGATGTAGCAGATGTTTTGGTAATGAATCAAAGATGTTTCACAGACCAAACGTTTGGAGAACGGTTTATAAATGAAAAAAGTTGTACTAGTTCTTGTACTCATTACATCATAAAATTGATGTAGAAGTATTAGCAAAAGCACTGCTGTTAAATGACAAGTAATGCTAAAAGCTTTTGTTTACTTATTTTTGCTACAGTAATTATCTCACATTATCTTACATTTATGTATTTTCTTTAAGAGGCAAGAATACTAAGGTTTCCATTTGTTCATGTCATATTTATTTCATTCACTTCACATATTAGCCCAGCACATGCTATAGTCCTGTCAGTCCTAGAGTTTGACTCAGTTCTGGGCCTTGTTATTTTACAGCATGCCAATGCCATGTACAGATCTTTGCTGTACACTCCTTCAGCACATGGAGCCAAGCCTTTGTCCTGAAACTGTCACGAGTGGAAGGAACCTTCATTAGCGAGTGATAATGCTGCTGGACCTGAGGAAAGATTGTCTTTCAGTCTCTGGTCCCCTGAAAACAAGTCTTTTTAGTTTATGCGAAAAAACAAGTAATGCTACTTTTTTGGCATCATGGATTGTTTTTTTTTTTTTTTTTTTTTTTAAATTTAATGAAATGAGACCTTTAAAGATAAAACCCATTTAGTTGGTTGTTTTCAAATATATTATACAAACACAACTTTGATAAGGCTTTGAGTTGAGTGTTAATGAGCTGCACCCCAGAGAAATAATGCAATTGTAATGAGAAGAGACCACTGTTCAGTCTAACTGTAGCAAAAAGAAACCACAGTTTAACTTCTTTCTGACAGAACAAGATGAAATGTATCCAATATAAACACAGTATTTGCATGCAGAATAGACTTGGCCCCTACTGTGTGTCTGCTGTCTAGACTTCCTGTTATAATCACCAGGCCACTAATACTGAGATCCCAGCTATTCCTCATTAACAACCCTAATTATGGCAGAACTGTAATCAACTGTCTCGCACTCTTAATCCGCACACCTCAAAAGTAATTACTTTATACACCAGCCAAACCAAAACACAACAAAATCGTATGTAATTAGCTGAGAATTTTAAAGTCAAAGTGGGGGCATCCATCTTGGCTGTCAGTCAAAGGTGACAAAGGTTCCCGGAGCACATCCCAGGAAAACTGAGCGCAGAGGCAGGAATACACCTTGGCCAAGATGCCAGTCCATCACAGGGAACTGACACACTCATTCACACTTAGGTCAACTAAGATTAGACAAACCATTTAGCAGCATATTTTTCTAAAGTAGAAGGGAAACAGAATTCCCAGAGGAAACTGACATGGACAAGGCAAGAACATATAAAACTCCATGCAGACAGTAAACGGTGCTCAGGATTGAACCACGGACCCTGGAGCAGTGATGCCCCAACATTACCTGCTGCGCCATCATCTTGCCCTGATAGAAAACTACCTGGATGCAAATGAATGTTGTAAGAGTTTGTTCAGCACTGTGGGTATTATCAAGTAAGTCTTTATTCAGAAAGAGTCAGCAATGGATATGTTCATTATCTCAGTGTCCCTGAAGACTGTACTGAATGCTGTTAGTGTGACAAATTAAGAATTGATGTAGACAAGTTACTTCAATCAGGTGTTTATTTTTTGGTCTAAAGGTTTATTTGTTAATGTAGCTGTACGTTCAGGGTCCAGCCTGTAACATGAGCAGCTGCTGAAACTTCTGAATGATAGTTGTTTTGTTAGGTGATGTTCAAAAAGAATTTTCCAAAAAAGCACCTCATGAACCTGTGTTGTAACTCACTCGCTCACTTATTCAAACAGTATCTAATGTTGAACAGGCTGAAGATTCTTTACAAAGGAGAAGCTAACACACTAGTAGCTTTTGAGTGCATCATTGCTGAAAGGAAGCAAATTATCATGAACCAAACCATCTGTACCAGCAGAATTTGGCAAATGCATGTATTTTTTGCTTTTTAATGTAGTAAAAGGGTCAAAACAGCCTACATGAACACAGGCACCATTTACTTTGGCCGCCATTACAATGCAACATCAGTAAAAAATTATTTTGTACTCATATCAGCAATGCTCACTTGGTCAGAGTTATATACACTATATCTCCAAAATTTTGTGGACACCAGACCTTAACACACATATATTTGCTTTTTGGACATCCCATTTCAGATTTAGTCCACCTTTGCTGTTATAATAACCTCCACTCTTCTGGGAAGGCTTTTCACTAGATTTTGGAGCGTGGCTGTGGGGATTTATATATTCAGACACAAGAGCATTAGTGAGGTCAGGCACTGATGTCCGGCGAGGATTCCTAGGGTGAAGTCGTCTTTCCAGTTCATCCCAAAGATGTTCACCAGGGTTGAGGGCTCTGTGCAGGCCACTCGAGTTCTTCCACTCCAATCTTTGCAAACCATGGACCTCACTTTGTACACATTGCCATGCTGGAACAGGTTTGGGCCCCTTAGTTCCAGTGAAGAGAAGTCTTTATGCTACAACATATAAAGACATCCCATATAATTGCGTACTTCAAACTTTGTGGCAACAATTTTGGGAATGAACATATATGGGTGAGATGGTCAGGTGTCCACAATCTTTTGGCTATATAGTGTACAACTGTTAGATACCACTTTCATAGGATCAAAATAAGGCCTTCCAGGGAAAAACAAAACCAACCTTGAACGTTTTAGCCATAAACACCTGTGGTATGTTTGGCAAAAAAGGGTAACGAAAAGGACCTAATACCTTATGAACATAGCCTAATAATGATCAGTCCCTCCAGGATTTTGCAATTTTGCGATCGCAGAAATTAACGCAAAATCAAGCAAACTCTGCAATATTCGGTGGAGCTCATTAATTTTTCAAAATTACCGCAGATTTTCTGCAGATTTGGGCCAAGACACGTCATGTGACCTCATCACAACACGCATTCAGCCAAAGCCCTCTTTGATTCACATGTGTGAAACTAAAAGGTCTCACATACCAACGAACTTCACTGCGAAAGACAGTGCAAAACAATTTCGTGCAATTGTGGTTTTTGCCAATTCAAGTAGTTTTCCACAAAAGCACAAAAAACTCTGCTGTTCTTTTTGGGCTGCATCTATCACAAAAAAACTACACAATCCACAATCCTTTATGGACTGGTTAATGAAGGTAATATATATCTAGTAGAACCTACTTCTCTATTTTCTAACACCTACTTTATCTGACTCTTTACCACTTTTAAGTTTAGTATGTGATGAAGATGTATAAAGCTTAAGATAACAAACTGAGAAACCAAACATCAGAGTTTGGTTTACCCTGCCTGTTGTGTTAAGTTGACTAATTTGCTATCTTCCTCTATCATAAATGTGGCTTCTCTCTCAAGGGATGTAAAAACCAGCAACATGTGCAAGAAATTAGGAAACCGCATATATTTGAAAGGCAGTGTAGTTTTTTTTTCTTTTTTCTCTCTGTTAATTTTGCCTCTTAAAGTGATTGAATCTGTGCAGTATTCAAAATAAGAAAGGTTTTGTTGTTTAGGTCACTGTTTGGGACAGTCCACCAGTAGGGTACCTTTTCAAAGAATACACGCACAGAATATAAAAAAAAACAAATATATGTCATATCAAAAATCTGAAACTAAGCAATAACCAAACTGAGAGTGTACCCATCATCTCTTGTCTCACATTCTTGATCATCATTTTGCATGTCAAGTATAATATTAAAAGTAAAGTATTTCATAATTTTTTTTTTTTTTTTTTGTATGGTAAAATTGTTATATGCGTAATTTCATGTGCATTATTAACTCGTTTTAAATAATAATAATTATACATTCAAGCTATGTCCCACAATGTATGTGCAACCCTGTTACGGAAAACATTTCCTCAGCTAAAGGATGGGTAAAACCAATAAGTCACATGACAAACAAGAAATTTCATCATCAAGACACTTTCTAGCAGCATGCTCAAAAGAAAAGTATGTTCCCTCAACTGTTTCCGATATTTTTCAAATATTGTCAGAATTGCTTGCCTTAGTCCAGCTTCAGAACTCAACCCTGTTACTACGATTACAGCAACAAAGAATATTGATGTAAATGAGTTTGTTTATTTATCATGATGCAGAAAGCACCTGTATTAATCTACAATTTCCACCATAGATTTCTGTGCTGTTGTGTCCTTGCTACTGTTGTGTTCAGCGGAAAAAAAACAACAAAAAAAACATGTCTGGTTCTCTTAGACTTAACTTACAGTAGATAAATACAATTTCCCAGTTAAAAAACAGGTCAATTTTAAAATATGTTGGTTTTTTTTCTGACTTTATGGGAATGGAAGTATGCAACTTCTCCATTTTCTCAATACAAGTAGGCACATTCCAAAATACCAGTGTCCTGGTCACAAAAAAAGAAGAAGAAGAAGAAAAAAAAGAAAAGTTTGAAGGCGTTAATGTCCATTTTCTATACTTCTGAGGCATAAACAATTAGACAATAACACTACCCAGGAACAAAAATTGTGTTCACTCACTAAACAGGTCAGGTCTCTGGTGTAGTACCACTGTACCACATAAATTGTACTTATTTAACCCAAAAACGAGTGGTATAACTTCACCATAAATTCCAAAGGGAATATAAATCTTGTGATCATGATTAAAAATGGACTTGCTTAAAAGGTGTAATGCAACAATAAGTGATAAAAATCTATTTACTGACTCGCATCACAAAGTTTAACTACATTTTTTTTTTTTTTTTTTTTGTGCTGTAATGACTTAAGCTGGGCAAAACATGGACCAGAAATGGCAAAGATCCGGCGCGTGGTGGCGCTGTAAATGCTCTCATTTCGAGCCTCCCCTGTAATCTGACACTCGTACCCCGCGCTTTAATAGTCGGATCCCGTCTATGCGTTCAGTTGAAGTCTGAGTGTGCTGTATGCGGACTGCGGTTGACAGCTTGGGGAGGAAGTTCCGTTTGTCTTTGCCTTCAACATTTCACAGGTTTACTGGTTTGCTTTCGCTCGGTTGGGCATCTCACTGTGAGCAAAAGTACAGTGAAAGCGCACAGCTGAGAACAAACGCATGCGTATTTACGCACCACGTACGGCGCTTGGCTTCTCTCCACTGCACTACTTGCACTGAGCGAAGTTTCGGGTTTTTTTTTTTTTTTTCTTTAAAACTCTTATTCCTGTTACTCTACAATGAAAGGTAAGCGCTGAGAATTTGGCCCAGTTTTGTGTGTGTGTGTGTGTGTTTTTTATATAATAACCTCCATGTACTTCGTCCGCAGCAGTGAACAGTCTTCTCCTCCTGTGGTCGTGCACTCTGGTGCGGGAATGGACGTTATGCATCGGTGAGGAAGAAAACCCGTCACCAATAAAAAGTGGTAAGAGGCGCCAGTGCAAGATACCTCTAAATCTCCTGTATATATAAATACCTGGAGAACAAGTTTGCATCAGTGGTCTAATCTTTCAAACAGCTATTTCAAACAGACAAACACATCATCTAAACAGAAAACCCCCCAGCAATGGGAAAACGTTATTACTAGTTATTTATTAAAGCACTGCAGGTAATAAATCAATCAAGGAAATGTTATTGTGCGCTTATAAAGCTGAATCTCATGTGTGAAGTCTCAAAGGAAAAGACAGCTAATTAATTCTTGTCTTTTTTACCCTCTGTTGGTATGCATGACACAAAGAGCGTGTCTGGTCTTGAGTGAGCCGGTTCAGATGATCAGGGTCTGTCTAGTCTCGCTAGTACTTTCTCGCTGCTATATCAAATCACCCAGCAGACCCCCTCCAAGGCTGAATGGATGCCTATACACTTAAAAAAAAAAAAAGGTTCTTGAAGGGGTTCTTTGTATAGTTAAGGGTTCTTCACTTCCTATAAGTATTGTAGTTTGGAAATTTGTTCTGCTTGAAACTTTAAATTCGAATTGTGTAACAGTGGTTTTCAACCTTTCTATCAGTTAGTGTGAGGCACCCGCGAGTCTTGAGGGTCGGCAGGTTCAGCCTTACATTCCTCACTTTCCTACTTGCAAGTAATTTGTAGTTATTCATGTGTAATATGCTTTAAAGCGGCAGAATATAAGATTTTAGATTTATCAAAATTTACCCACTCTGGTAGAAAAATTATATTGCAAGCTACTTGTAGAAGAACATGGTAACTCTCTCTATCTCTCTCCGCATCTTACTCCTTTGTGCGCGTATGGCTATGCTAAAATTGCCCCGGGTGTGAATGCGTATGTGAATGTGTGTGCATGGTGCCCTGGCATCCCATCCACTACTATTCCCTCATCATGCCCAGTGTTCCTTGGATAGGATCTGGATCCACAGTCATAAAACAGCACCCATACAGGATGGAATATTTACTAAAGATGGATGAATGAAAAAAATGTTTCAAATGGCTAACAATTCTAAATTTGTAACCTCTTCTGAAAGGAAACTCCTCTGTTGAAGGGTTCTACATTAAACCTTAATGGGATTCCCCAGAGAGACAAACAAAAAAGGTCACTGAACACCTACTATAGTACTATAGTAGCACTGTAGTAGTCCTACTGTATCTTGGTCACTGAACACCTACTGAACACTATAACTTTAGCACTGGAAATGACCCTCTTCTTTATTGCAGTGTTCTCTCAGACTCGCTAAGTTTGACCAGTAGATAACAATGCACACAAGCCAAGACACAAGCAATTTAAGGTTGGGAAGAGGTAACAAAGGTGTTGTAGGTTTGTTATAATGTCATTTGTCATATGTGAATTGGCACATGTCCAATACATGTGAAATTTGTAACTGTGTCTTCTTAGTTCATTCACAAGACTAGCTGCTAGACTTTGCCATGTGACTTAGAAGGGCAGCACTTATCACCAAGAACATGTCTAGAGCAGAGTTCCTGTGAAAATTTTGGCAAGAGGAGATCCTGGGAATGCGTGAGAGGAACTACTTAGACGAACTGAGGGAGAGTCTGGTTATCTCCTGTGCAACGCATATAACCACATTCAATTTAGAGGTTATGCTATTTTAGGGTTATGCCAATCATTACAGCAGAGAGAGGAAGTCATAAAACAGTGACAAGAGAGTGATCCATGTGAGTTATATAACTTTATCAGGTTAAGTTATGCCTATATTACAATTTTCTAGATGTTAAAGTGGCAATGCTAGGACAGTAGTTTATGTTTTTTATACACTGAATCAATGAAACTGGCTATTATATACATTTTTATATTTTAAATCCTGATTTAAAATGTGACTCCTAGGACACTGGTTGCAGTTGGAAACTGCTTTAAAAGTTATATTATGTCTTTTGTTCGCAGCGAATCCTTGTTGCTACTACCCTTGTCAGAACCGGGGCATTTGTATGAGATATGGACTAGACCGATACCAGTGTGATTGCACCAGAACTGGGTACTATGGAGAAAATTGCACTATCCGTAAGTAAACCTTTGATTTCCTGTGTACTCTGTTCCTCTTTTTGTCCTTTTCTGGATCCTGTTTTGGTGGAATAACTTAGAGAATGTCTACATGTGTTCAGAAACAAAATATTCAACAAAAATGTTAATGAATAGTTACTGGGTTGTATATAATTTTCTATAGTATGAAATCAACGCGCTTACTTTTCAAAATATATGTTAGAATTAATATCAACTTAAATACTTTAGAACAGATATTAGGCCCAGAACACGTAGTTTGTTTTAGGTCTTACAGCAGTGTCTGTAGCAAACAAAATCATATTGCATGTGAACAACTGCATGTAAAATGGCTGTAATTTATAATATATAATTACACTTAGATGACCTCTCAGGGTACAACACTGACTCAGTTCTTGTTTCACACAAGAATAGTTGATGGAGCAAATCATGAATGTTTACCATGTTTTAGAATGCTAAACCTACCAGCAGTTATTATCAAGCAGTTGATGTGTCTGTGTTTTCATTTTATCATGGCAATGGTGTAAAGTATGTACTAACTACATAATGGATTCTTAAGCATTTTGGTATGAGTTGTAATTCCTGTGAGATCAAGTTGGAAAGTGTGCACAGAGTGAGATTTTCAGATTAGTTGCGTAAGAGATAGAGTCTAGATAGCAGCAGGCTGTGTAGGTCAGTAAGTAAATTTGGTAACATCTGTTTGGGCCCATAGAAATTCATGAAAATATTGGGAATATTCTGTTGTCTCAGAGGTATTCTAAGCACAATAAAGTCTGATAATGTTTTTTTTTAGGTTGTTCCCCTGGATTTTTATGTAACAGCTGGACCTGCTGGTTATCCATTATCAAAGGATGGGGATGACTTTCATTCTTGTGTATTATATTCTAAGAGTGTGCTCAGACAGTCATGATTTTACAGTGGAGGAGGGGTATGATTTGTTGGGTTGAGAGCAAACCATTCGATTCAATTCAAAAATGAGTTTTGTAAATTACTAATAATTTGATTCAGTTTAATACACAAACAGTGATTCGATTCAGTGATTCAAGCTTCTTAAGAAATACAGTTCTATGACACTGGCTTTGCTACTTTGCTGCTTCTTGTTGGAAAAGAATTTTCACCTAGCACAAGATAGAAAACAAGATAGAAGAGATAGAGATAGAAAACATCATGACCGAATTAAATAACTAAATAGCAGTGATGTTGACTGTGTCGACTGTCCACGCATCCTGTGGGATTTCAGTAACAACACACATGTAACGAGAAAAAAAATAGCATATTGCTCCAGTTGAACTATGATGTCAATGTGAGTGCAATGGCAATACCAGAAATGTTAATACTGGGGAGGTTTTCTAAGTACTATGGGTTATGGGAGGACTCCAGTGGCAACCTGTGAAGCTCTGGTGAACTCCATGCCCAACAGGGTTAAGGCAGTGCTGGAAAATAATGGTGGCCACACAAAATATTGACACTTTGGGCCCAATTTGGACATTTTCACTTAGGGGTGTACTCACTTTTGTTGCCAGCGGTTTAGACATTAATGGCTGTGTGTTGAGTTATTTTGAGGGGACAGCAAATTTACACTGTTATACAAGCTGTACACTCACTAATTTACATTGTAGCAAAGTGTCATTTCTTCAGTGTTGTCGCATGAAAAGATATAATAAAATATTTACAAAAATGTGAGGGGTGTACTCACTTTTGAGTATAATATATATATATATATATATATATATATATATATATATATATATATATATATATATATATATATAGGAAATGTACCATTATAAGGAAAAAATAAAGTAATTTTTAATTTGATGGCCGCAACACATCTAAAAAAAAATTTGGGACGGGGGGCAACAAAAGGCTGTAAAAGTAAGTGTTACTACACAGAAACAGCTGGAGGAACATTTTGCAACCAATTAGGACTTGCACACAGAGATTTCTCCAGGTCTTTTGACGATATTATGTAATGTCGATGATAAGATAATCATAGTCTTCACAATTTTACATTGAGGAACATTATTCTGAAATTCTTCCACAAATTGTAGACGCAATTTTTCACAGATTGGTGAACCTCTGCCCATCTTTACTTCTGGAAGACAGTAGAGACTTCTCTCTAAGATACTCTTTTTATACCCAATCATGTTACTGACCTGTTGCCAGTTAACCTCCAGCTGTTTCTTTTTAGTAACACTTACTTTTACAGCCTTTTGTTGCCCCCATTCCAACTTTGTTGAGATGTGTTGCGGCCATCAAATTCAAAATTACCTTATTTTTTTTTTCTTAAAATGGTACATTTACTCAGTTTAAATATTTGATATGTGTTCTATATATGTTCTATTGCGAATAACAGATGGGTTTATGAGATTTGCAAATCATTGCATTCTGTTTTTATTTACACTTTACACAGCGTCCCAGCTTTTTTTGGAATTGAGGTTGTATAAGCCTTGACATTAAAATTTAAAATGTTAAAGTAATCAACACTGACGGAAATAAAATAAAAATTAAAATTAAAAAATAAATCAATAATTACTTTAAAAAAAAAATCAA
Source organism: Cranoglanis bouderius (assembly GCA_023630585.1). Taxonomy (NCBI): domain Eukaryota; kingdom Metazoa; phylum Chordata; class Actinopteri; order Siluriformes; family Cranoglanididae; genus Cranoglanis; species Cranoglanis bouderius. The sequence continues at coordinate 25,655,761 of CM042540.1, forward strand.
CTTCAGTGTAGATTTTACCGTAAATTACAGTAAGTTTATTTACAGCAATTTATTTACTTTGCATATTGTATGTACTCTATATATAATATACACTATAATTACATTTAATAATTACAATTAATTAATTAATTACAGTTACAGTAGATTACTGTTATTTCCTTGTACCGTTTTACTATTTTATTGGCAACTGTGCTGTCAGGGTTATTATTACAGGATTATCATTAAGCATACAGTAATCAGTCTTTTCCCCATAGACATGACTTGCAACACCAGCTTCTGTTTACATGTTCCTGCTGTTTAACAGCTTGACTCAGACCTCAGGCCTTCACATGAAAATTCAGTCAATTTGAAGCAAATTGCAGTACATACAACTACTTATGTACTAGACTAATTGCCACACTACAGGCCGGTGTGTATCTTAACAGATGTGTTTTTTTCCCCTTGTCATCCTTATAGCTGAGTTCTGGTCCAGAGTCTATGAGCTCATGAAGCCAAGTCCTGATGTCGTCCACTACATCCTGACCAATTTTTACTGGTTATGGAGCCTTATAAATAAAACCTTCCTGAGGGACTGGATCATGTATAAGGTCCTCACAGGTCAGTTGTCCAAAACATAAAACTATTGACCTCCTTCTCTTTGCTTCTGTAAGAAATAATCAGTATACCCTTTTAGGTGGATTACAGTGCCTGGTGTACAAGGATATTCTGATGTCATTAAAGGCAGAATATTTAAACACATTAAATGTTTAAATTGCTTTTGATGAAGGCTATTTAACCATTTCCCAGGTGACTATGTACAGTATAACCTATGAGAAAAATCTTGATTATAGGCTATTTGAATTACAATGGACAGATGTTTCACAGCTGATGGACATCAGTCCCGCCTTCAGTGCAATGCTCAAGATAAATATTTGCAAAAGTCAGAGCTTAGCCATATTCTTCCTCACTGATCATTCGTGTAGCTCAGAGTCTGGTTTGAACCATTTATTTATGTGGTTAAATAAAAACTAGGCCGTATACTGTACATCGAAACATATCATTAATCCTGTAATGTTTTACATTATGAATTTGCAAGTTCTTATGATATCAAGGATGTGCTGGATTATAGTATACCATTATAATTAAACCTATTTAAGGGTGATTCAGTTTCTAATAATTAAGCAGAGTTGACTATGACATTGGTGAGCTAAATCATTGTGATTTGCTCACTCATTTATTCATTCATTTATAATCTATATTTGTTTATATGTAGCTGTTAAAAGAGACGCTCCATTAATCTGACTAAAGACTAGGTTATACAGTGTGAAAGGCGGTCAATTTAAAAATAAAAAAGTACAATAATAATTAAGCTTTATTAAACAGTGTAATCTTGATTATGATGACAAAATTTTATTGTATTAAGATGTATTACTTGAGAAGATCATAGAGTATAGATCCCTCCTGGTTTGCTTAGTGAAATACAGTCACTTTATATGAGTATCTTTTACCGAGACAGTTCTATTTGGAAACATTTTCCCAGGGTGATGATACCCAAAATCTGCCCTCAAAATCATACCAAGAAAAGAGGAGGAGTTGAGATAACTGAAGTGTAAAAGAGCTGAGAACTGAAGGGTGTTGGCTTCCCATGTGTGCAGCTGCTCACAGTAGTGTTCACAATCTATCACAATCTAAACATGAAACCAAACACTAATACCGAGAAATGTAGGTTCAGCTTTTTGTGATAATCTGTTTGTGCATTAGGCAGCATTTATTGCTCATGTGGGCTCTGACACTCACACTGTAAATTAACATTTTGGTGGGCTTAAAAAGGGAGAACTGCCTAGATGTTATGATAAATGCTCCCCACTCTGGATAGTACTAAGTAGAAGACCACACAACTGCACTTAGGAGACCATCAACAATGAAGGGGCCTGTGTTTACACAGAAAACAAGTATGCATGAAATGTCTGCAGTGTTTTCACAGTTTAATTTATGTAACATCTTCTCTTTTTTGCTACTTTGAATTTAGGTATTACACTACTTATTGTTTGCTCTGTGCTACACATCTGTTGAGAGAATGTCCACAGACAGAACATCCTGCTAATATTTACTCAGCCTCTGTCTGAGAATAAAGCTTACTTTATCACTTCCTGTAATAATGCCCTCCAATAGTCCATTCCTCTGCTCACATGCACTTTAGTGTGAGAATTATTATTTTCAAAGACTCTCATGCTATGGCATGGCAATTTGTATTAGAGTTAAGCTTCAAATATGGAATGTTTTACTTGATTTTTTTTAATGATCTCATGTAATCCTGTGTTTTTCGAGCCCCTGCTGCTATGGTGATTCATGTTGTCCACAGAAAGTCTTGAAATTCCTCACATCTCTTTGCTGCTGCCAAGGGTTTCTGGCATGTAAGCCTTTATGCATTCGTCCTCCACCACCCTTTTAGAACTGTATACAGGAGATATATAATGTCGAGTCAGCCCAGTGAAAAAGTCATTACAGTGAGGGGGTGGAATTTTCATTAGTTCACTTGCACATCTATACACATCTATCTTGAGTCTGCTCACAAAACCACACACACACATGCACAAAAAGAAAAATTTAAAACATACACCATTTAAAATGTCTGAGCCTGACCTTGATCCAAAATACGCTGCAAACACAGTCTTCAACCCTCCCATGTCTATTGAAACATGAGAACAATGGCAGAATACAGCAGAAACAATAGGAGGTTTGCAAAGAAAATTCAGAGAAGTCAGAGAATTGCTAGACATGTGTGACTTTTTTAGACAGTATTCTCATTGTTATAACCCTGTCTCCTATCATAGTGCGATCAGACCTGATTCCCAGCCCTCCTACCTATAACTCCAAGTATGGCTACCTGAACTGGGAATCATATTCCAATATCACATATTACACCCGACTTCTGCCTCCAGTGCCTCTGGACTGTCCAACACCTATGGGTGCCAAAGGTTATATCAATTTATATACTACAGAAACTGTTTTAATCTGTGTTGTCCCATCTTAATTCTTTCCCCAGCTATTATGGCTAATGTTTCTTCCATCTGCAGGAAAAATGGAGCTTCCAGATCCCAAACTGTTGGTGGAAAAGTTTTTATTGAGGCGGGAATTCAGGCCAGACCCCCAGGGTACAAATTTAATGTTTGGCTTTTTTGCTCAGCACTTCACTCACCAGTTCTTCAAAACTCACAATCGGATGGGGCTTGGCTTTACCAAAGGTCTAGGCCATGGGGTGAGTTCTTACAGAAGATCCGGGGAGAATATTAGATTGGGTTAGAAAACATTAACATTTACTTCATATGGATGCCATTTTGGGAAAACACTAAAAGTCTGCCCACGTAATTATACTGAAAATGAGTATAATACTCACTCTGATGTTTGATTTCATAAATAGGTGGATGCTGGACATATCTATGGAGATAACCTTGCACGGCAGCTGAGTCTTAGACTTCACAAAGATGGGAAGTTGAAGTACCAGGTACCGCTACTGTTGGGAAATGTCTGGCATGTTCTTAAATCTGCTTAATATATATATTTTTTTGTTCCTGTTAAACTCCATCTCCTTATTGGCTTATCATCTAGTCTTAGTTAATATTGGCACATCTCGCAGAGATTATAATAAAGAGAGTGTTTTTTTCCCAATAGCGCTGCCCCACTTTCAGCTTGTGAAATCTGAGGGTATGGTTACACTTCCTTCTGAGGTCTAGAGATTAAAGTTGCATAACCTCCTCACAGATATAAATAATAAGATAAGAAGGATGAAAGAAGGTTTCTACACCAGTCTAATGCTTTCCTTTTCCCTCCTGTAGTAGGCTCATTTACAGGTTTAGTAGGTTTAGTATATCTAGGAGAGGAACATGGACGATACAGTAATTATGTGTAAAAAGAAGAAAAGGGAAATAGGCTGTTATAATTTCATTGGTGTATTTTCATTGCTATTTCACTGTTGATGTCCTGTGTGTTTATAGATGGTAAATGGGGAGATGTACCCACCTACAGTGGCAGAGACCAAAGTGTACATGAACTACCCTGCATCAGTTCCACCAGAAAAGCAAATGGCTATTGGGCAGGAGGTGTTTGGCCTGTTGCCAGGCTTAAGCATGTACGCCACCCTGTGGCTGCGTGAACACAACCGTGTGTGTGACATCCTAAAGAAAGAGCATCCCACCTGGGGAGATGAGCAACTCTTTCAGACCACCAGACTTATTATTATAGGTTAAGTTGCACCACAATTTTTCTGTTTTTCTGTTAAGCAGCTCTTGTTATGTGTTCTACTGGAAGCAAACACGAACCAGAAATTGATTCTATGACTAGTAAAAAACGATAGTGCTTTCAAAGTATGGAATAGTAATATTTTGTGAAAATAGCAATCACAAAGTTGGCGCCATAGTCAGAGATGAGTTAAGCACATGTAGTTCATCTAATAAAAAGAAATATTTATTCAAATTCCTATTTTTATCTATAACTATATTTATAGTTATTTTTATATAAAACTTTTTTTTTTTTTTATCAGTATCCATGATATACCATATACTGTATATCAGCTGTTCAACAAATGTTAATCCTCATGAAGTCCACATTCACAGCTTGATACATTTTAAATTCCATTAAATTATTAATGTTTTTTTTTTGAGTGACAACCAATTAATATAGTGGCACCACATGTTGATTGCCCCATTTAGCTCCAGGGAGATATTGGTGCTTCTAGTATTCAAAAACAGGAACTGCAACAGGTGGTAATAGAGGTCCATTGGGGTCCAATCGTGCCCCATGGTCGGGATATGAACATTTTCAGTGGAGTAGGATTAGCGGACAGGACAGCTAATACAGGGTTGTCAGGGTCACATTATTTACACCAAATTGCACTAGTTAAAAATGCTCATCTACAAAGATCTTGTTTTATAGCAAATAATCTGAATTAAATCTAACACACTTCTGCAAACAAAGGCAAAGTGTAAGTACAGACAGTGTGTCTATATAATACAGATCTATTTGTATTGTCAGACATATTACACAGATTGGTTGAGGGAAAGGTGGATTATGAAATGGATAATGTCCATACATCAGAAATGTGTCTAAATTCACTATATAGTAGTCCATAGTGTAAATCAAGTGTGATAGTCCCTCTCAACTTAATTATGATTATGTCATTATTAATGTTGTCCTGCCACAAACAAATCTATGGTCATGGGCCACTGCTGATTTTTATTATATCTTGCTTTTAGGTTACATTGTACTGCAATTTACAGCAAAACAGCAATCTGATTTATCAGTTCACATTTTCTGTCCCACAGATTTTTTCGGGGCTTGATATAAATGTGGTGGTCTAGACACTATAGAGAAACCTCCTTATGCGAGAGCTACACAAGAAAATACCAGATAACCTCAGAGGCCTTTATTTGGTCCATTAAATTTGCTCAATCGCTTGCTTTCCAGGTGAGACTATCCGGATAGTGATCGAGGATTATGTACAGCACCTAAGTGGCTATCATCTAAAGCTGAAGTTTGATCCATCCCTGCTCTTCAGCTCTAAATTCCAGTACCAGAACCGCATTGCCGTGGAGTTTAATCAGCTTTATCATTGGCATCCACTCATGCCCAACAGCTTCTTCATTGATGGAACTGAGATCTCCTACGCTGAGTTCATGTTCAACACATCCATGCTGACTCACTATGGAGTGGAGAAACTGGTGCAGGCTTTCTCAACTCAGCCAGCAGGACAGGTGAAATTTGCATTTCTTTTGACCTCGAGGAAACAAATAATTATTTGATCATTGTTTTTTCATTTTAGGAAGGTTGACTGAGCTTTTTGAGGTTGAGGTTTTGTAGCATTGGTTTAACCATACATTTATATGGCGACAACATACAGTACACTCTAGATTATGTTCAGCATAGTGATTGGTTTCCATGTGACTGGTGTGATGTTGAGTGGTTCTAGAACAGGAAGGCTTTTGTTTGCCTTTTTGAAAAGTGCTGTTTATGAAATAGACTGTGTGAACCCAAAGTGCTACATGCTTAATGTCTTTGACCTAAACTGTAGCCTCAGCTGTTCATCTTATAACATGACCACAATGTCTTCCTGTTCAGTGATCATGGCAAACAGGGTGGTGTAGAGAATTTCACATAGTGCTAGGCACTATAGCAAACCTGTTATACCAAACAGCTCTTAACATTTTAGAATAATTGTGAAGACATCAAATGTCTTCACAACAAATATTGAATTGTGCAGTAACGAAAAGTATTTCTGGGGCATCTGTATAGTAATAAATATAAACTCATTTGTAAATATATTTAATTCATTATTTATTTTTCACATAGAAACAAATCTAAAGTGCATGGTTATATACAGTCCACTCTTAAAGTATTGGAACAGCAAGGCCACTTCTTTTGTTTTTGCTATACACTGAAGACATTTGGGTTTGAGATCAAAAGATGGATATGAATTTCAGCTTTCATTTGCTGATATTTAAATCTATAATGTGTTAAACAACTTAGAACATGGCACATATAATGGACGTATTATATAAATAATACTCAATAACACTAGCATATCCCTTGCTTGCAATAACTGCAACAATGACATCACCAAACTGTTGCGTTGTTCTTTTGTATTGCTTTTCCAGGTTTGTATCACAGCTTCTTTCAGCTGTTGTTTGTTTTGAGGGGTTTCTTCCTTCAGTCTCCTCTCCAGGAGGTGAAATGCTGCTCAATTGGGTTAAGGTCTGGTGATTGACTTGGCCAGTCTAAAACCTTCCACTTTTCCCCCCTGATGAAGTCCTTTGTTGTGTTGGCAGTGTGTTTTGGATCATTGTCTTGCTGCATGATGAAGTTCCTCCCAATTAGATTGCATTTGTCTGTAAATTGGCAGACAGAATGTTTCTGTAAACTTCTGAATTTATTCTGCTGCTACCATCATGAGTTACACCATCAATAAAGATTAGTGAGCCTGTTCCAGAAGCAGCCATGCAAGCTCAAGCCATGACACTACCTCTACTGTGCTTGACCTATGAGCTTCTGTGTTTTGGAACATGAGCATATTCTTTCTTTCTCCACACTTTGGCCTTTCCATCACTTTGGTAGAGATTAATCTTGGTTCCAGAACTTTTGTGGCTCATCACTGCATTTCTTTGCAAATTTCAATCCGATTCTTACAGCTGATGAGTGGATTGCATCTTGTGGTATGGCCTCTTCAAGAGGTGGACTGTGGTACTTTCACCCCTGCCCTGTGGAGGTTGTTGATAATGTCACTGGCTGTTGTTTTTGGGTTTTTCTTCACAGCTCTCACAACATTTTTGTCATCAACTGCTGTTGTTTTTCTTTGGCTGACCTGTTCAGTGTCTGGTTGTTAGTACACCAGTGGTTTCTTTCTTTTTCAAGACATTCCAAATTGTTGTATTGGCCAGGCCCAATGCTTATTCAGTGGCTCTGATAGATCTTCCCTCTTTTCTCAGCTTCAAAATGGCTTGCTTTTCTCCCATAGACAGCTCTGTGGTCTTCATGTAGGTTTATTCTTTTTTAACAACAAATGCAGTCTTCACATGCAAAACCCAGGGCTCAAACCAAGAGTAGATATTCAGAGCTATTAATTGTTTAAACAGTCATTCTAACATGACACACCTGGCCAAAAAGAAAGGTGCCATGCTCTGAGTTGTTTAACATATCATATATTTAAATATTTGGAAATGAAAGCTGAAATTCTGATCTGTCGTCTCATGGTCATCTTTTGACCCCAGACCCATATGTCCTTAGTGTATAGCAAAAGAAAAAAAAAAGAATTGGTCTTGCTGTTCCAATGCTTCTGGAGGGGACTGTGAATTGCAAAAATTCCTATATGCAATAACTGAATATTATTCATATCTGGATGCAAAGAAATGTCCTGATTGGAGTGTGTGGAATTTTATATTTACTGAACTTTTTTTTCACGTCTATTACAGTAATACAGTGCCCTCCACTAATATTGTGCTGGTTTTTTTTTTGTTGTTTTTTTTTGTTTTTGTTTTCCAGATTGGAGGCGGCCATAATATACCACATATAGTGGCCAAAGTAGCTGAAGGTGTCATTAAAGAATCTAGGCAACTTCGGCTACAGCCGTTTAATGAGTACCGCAAAAGATTTAACATGAAAGCATACAAATCATTCTATGAATTTGCAGGTATTTGCATACACATATGTGCTTATAATTCATATAAAAAAACATTAAAATTTTACTAACGCTACAACTCTTATTATGATATGGTTTCACTTAATATGTATCTGCTGTGAAAAATATCATTTGTTCTATTCCCCTGTTATGGTGTCCCAGCTAGCACAACACATTCTATTTTTTGGTAAAGGTGGATGATATGACTTCCCTTTAATTCTTATTAATCTATTCTCCATGAATATTAGCCAAATTCTTTAGCCAAAGTATGTTTTTTTTTTTTTTTTTTATACAAGAAATAGTTTTATTGCATACTACATAAAAACATAAATTTCCATGCTAAAATTCAGTTATACTGTTTTTAGTCTCATAATACACAACCATATAGTAGTGACATTTCAGGTTGAGATCTCAGCCAGCAAATGAGTGATCAAAGCCTTCAGTTTGCTACTCAGCACCTTCAGCATATTTGGGGCTTAAGGGAAATAATATTTACAATTAAAACTTATGTGTTAAAATTAAGCGTTTGAGCAGCAGCAAGTTTAAGTTCCAGCTTTTTTAGGTTGTATCATTTGGCTACATAACTATTAGACCCCCCTTTAAAAAAAACGAATTGCAGATAAATAGCTTAAATGTGAATCATATCAAATCCTGACAGTTTTACACTCTTACACTACTCTTCTTACCTTGTGTTGGCAAGTCATTTTATCTTTCTTTTTTAGCTGATAAGGAGATCGCCCGTGAGTTGGAAGAGCTCTATGGAGACATTGACGCTATGGAATTTTATCCGGCTTTGTTGCTAGAGAAGACACGACCTGGTGCCATATTCGGACAGAGCATGATAGAAATGGGGGCTCCATTTTCCCTAAAAGGTCTTATGGGAAACCCCATATGTTCACCTGAGTACTGGAAGCCCAGCACGTTTGGAGGTCAGACTGGCTTTGATATTGTCAACTCGGCTACCCTGCAAAGACTGGTTTGTCTCAATACTAAGTGGTGTCCTTATGTATCCTTCCATGTTCCCCCGCCAGGTTATCAGCACAAAAAATCAGGTGACTCTCATGCTGAATTGTAGCCATAATAGAGATTAGGTAGAGTTTGAGATGCTAGAACCAGGTTGTCTGGGATGCTGCACCAAATGTTTGTTTACACAGTCAGCTGACTTACATTATTACATTAACAACATAATTATATTTAACTACTGTATTGATAACTGCTATAATAAGTACACTGGGCTGAATGTCATAATATAAATTAGGTGCATGTCTCTACTTCAGCAGGCTGTGTTTTATAAGTTCTTAAAGCCCCAGGGAACTTCAAAGTGGCTTTTAATTAGGTTAATTTTGGTAAAAAATAAAAATAAAAATTGTGTAAAAATAAGTAATTTTAATATCACCAATTACAAGGTCAATGTTGCTTGTTCTTCTGACAATACTACATATTTATAGAGTCTTTTCAGCAAAAGCTAAAATGTTAAAATATCTTTCCCTGGGACATTAATGAATTTCTCACAGCATAACTATGCAAAGGAAAACAGAACAGTGATACATTTTTTACATATCAGACACAATGTAATGTATTATAATGACACTTGACATATGACATAAAAGAACATGATCTTGGGCTCTAGCACAGTACAATCTTTGCAAGGTGCTAATATCACCCTGAAGCAGCAGAGTATCATCTATATTCCTTTGTAGTGGTTGTCTTTTGTGTCATACATTCACCAGCCACTTTAATAGGTTTACCCCTGCTCACACATGCAGTCATCCAATCATGTGGGTGAATCATATGGAAAGGTTATAACGGCAGAAAACCATTCTGGGTTTCATGCCTGTCGGCCAAGAACAGGGCACTGAGGCTACAGTGAGCACAGACTCAAACAAAACTACACAGTAGTTTCAGTTGCATCAGATTCCTATTCTTGGCTGACAGGAGTGGAACCCAGTGTGGTCTTCTGCCGTTGTAGCCCATCTGCCTCAAGGTTTGACTTGTTGTGCACTGAGATGCTTTTCTATTCTCCACAGTTATAAAGAATGGTTATTTGAATTACTGTGTCAGCTCAAAAAAAGTCTACCCATTCTCTACTGACCTGTCTGGTACCAACAGCTACCCCAGTGGTCAGAATGAAGCTCTTGACCTGTATCTGCATGATTTTATGCATTGTGGTGCTGCCACATGATTGGCTGATTGGACAATTACATGAATTAGCAGGTGTAGAGTTATTAAATTGGCCAAAGAGTGTATATGTCCTTTGCAAAACAAGGCTTATGATGTTTTTTTTGTTTTTTTTTTTATTTTGGTAAAAGTCCAGACAACAAACAAAAACAAAAAATAATCAGTGTTCTGCCCAGTCATGCACAAATGTGGGATTGTCAAATTATTTTTTTTAAATTTTTAAATTTTTTATTTTATTTTATTTTTTTTTTTACATGTGATAACCAACACTGAGGCTTGTTTATTACAGTAAATGCACTGGTTTAAGATTAATTAATAATAGGTAATAATTTGTAGAAACTCCTCATTTTTAACAGCTGCAATTGTGAATAAAGAATGAGAATCTACTTGTGATTGTTCGACTGAAAATGAGAATATGATATGAAAATCAACAGGTTAAGACAACGTATGATTATGACTTGTTTCTGGATTTTTGTTTGTTTATTTGTTGTTTTTATTTGCTATTCTAATTTCTCAATTACTCAATTGTGAGTTTTTTGAACAAAAGGCTTTTCCTGAAATGGATAGACTGACAGGCAATTTCATTAATAAAAACTGTCTTTCTTGAATAACTTACAGACTTCTTTGTGAAAATTATTTCTTCTGTGAAATGCTTTGCCCCCTTTGAAATTTCATTCAGAAGCCTGTTTATAATTGGTAACCAAAAAAAAAAAAATGAGCAAATACAACATCAACATAGAGTTTTATTAAATGTTATATTAACTATTCAGAATGAAAACACAATATGATTTGAATGTACATAATATTTTGGCTGTTATACTGACATTAACATAAAACTGACTTGTTCAGTGGTAAGGTAGCACAACCTTTGGTTATGTAAATGTAACAGTCATGTTGATTTGCACTAGAAAAATCTTAATACTAAATCATTCATTCATGCACCTTTCATTAATAACAGTATAACTGCAAACCAATGCAGCTAGTAAGAAATATAAGAAATATCTGTTACTATCCTAATATCAAGTAAATGTGCTGCAAATAAATGTGATGAAATATTATTATTAATTCATATAATTTGTTGTTATTTCTAAAGCACACATACATATACACAGCCTTTATTTTTTTAAGTAATAAAATAATCTTGGCATTTGATAGACATAATTTCTTTTATGTTTGTGTCTTAAAAGAATTAATTATGTACTCATACTATAACCAGGAAAGTAGAACAGGAGAATTATAAAAGCAGAAAAAATAAAGAAACCATCAGCACCTTATAAATCAGACAAAAAGAAAGCTTAATAACATCCTTCCCTCTGACACAGAGTGGGACATGTCTTTGTTTATCTTCAGTGAGGAATTGTTGTAGGTATAAGCTCTGCCAGACGTTTTTTTTCCCCCATGATTCATTTGCCAGGGTGGGTAGATAGAGCATTTTGATCATGCTCATGCCGGGAATTGCTCTGAGGTCTCAGAGGCCCATACTGCGTAGGGTTGGAGGGGTAGAAGTGCACATCAACAGCCACAGAGGTCATGCCCAGAGTGACACAATGGGACAGCATGAGAGGACAGGAGGCATGGGAGAGGCTGATGCTGTGGTGTACTGGGGTGGAGGAGGAATCGCTGGTCTGCAAGGTCAGAGAAGAGCGGAGACCCTCTTCCAGAGTGCCCAAAGGGTTGGAATGGGGTGGTGAAGGGGCATCCCTTTGGCACTGTCCCAAATCCTGGCTCCTCCAGTCCTCCATACACTGAAGCTGGATGTCAGATGGGAGAGAGGGCGTGACTTTTCCGTCCTCAAACGAGGTATCTAACTGAGGTACAGAAGTTATAGCATTACTCATCTGATACACTTACAACATTTGTTGAATGCTGACCATCATACGTAATAAAAATCTAAGCTGTGATTTTGGCTGAGAATGACTACCCTAACATCTCATATCACCACCAGCCATGACCGACAAACATATCCGTAAACTGAAACATCACTGACCTGCTCCTCCTCAGAGGGCTCTGGGTGGGTTTCCGCTATCACCGGCATGTCTTGGCTTGGCTGGACTTCCTCTTGTGTGTCATCATAACATGGTTTCATTAGCAAGGTGGATGGACTGGAAGGTGGAGGATGGGCTCTCATTTCAGATGTGTTTGGGGTTTGCTCAATAACAGCAACCATGTTGTCATCCTCAAATGCTCTGCAGCAAACACCAGTGTAGAAAATACTATTTAAACATCATTTCAGATAGGTGGCTTAGGACGAATTGAGATTGGCATTATGGTATTAACCAAACTCACTTATTATCATACGTTCTTTCAACTGCAAGACGTTCACCATGCCTGCAAGGCCCGCCAAGGCCCCTAAGAGCTTCAGTTAAAGAGTGTCATTATTTGGTTTGAACTATTTTAATTTATCAATGACTAAAGGTTATTGGTAGGACACTGATTTTAGATTAGAAAGAACATTTAGCATGCCTGTTCAAGTATTAATAATATCTTACAAATTTGAAGGTGTCTTACCTGCTCGTCCTGTAGTTATGGCTGAGGGGTCATTTTTCCGAAACAAAGAATAGAAAGCCATGGTGATGAAAATAAATGCCAAGGAAACTCCCACCCCTACCACAATTGGAATGTCATGCTTTTCTAGCATAGGCAGCCAACTCTGTGACTTCCTCTTCTCCCTGATAACAGATTGTGGAAAATCTTCAACACAGAGAGCACTAAAAAGAAAAACAAACCTCAAATACCACATAGTATACTACCTAGCATTGTTGTCTGTAGTCCTCATGGGGGCCTTTGAGGTGTTTTTATTAAGCATTTCAACTAGTTCAGTATTATTTGCCTGTGATGTCTTGGTGGCTGTAAGCTGCTCAGCAGGCTGACTCCAGTACTGGTGGACCTCCATAGGAGATGTACTGCTGATACTCATATTATTCATATTATACAGTGTGAACCCAGAGGTCTGGGTTAATTCACGGGCCTGAACCACCGAGCTGGGAGAGGAGGGGTCTTGCTGTGAGCTTGTGTGCTGGTCGGAAATTCCTTGAAGAGAAATTTGCTTGAAGGTCTGGTTGTGTGCAGACAGTGACTCAGGTTGTATGTGGCTTGGGTGCAACATTGGCTGATCTGGATGCTGGGTGATTAGATTAGTCGGAGTAACATTTGCATGTCTCTTTTGTGTACGTGTTTCCAGGGGTTTGGAGTAAGGGAAGATAGACTGTGGCCCTGGTGTTCGTAGGAGGTCTTTGTATTTCTGTTTTTCTCCTGTGTTCATGCTGTCATGATCAGTGAAGGAAGTATAGGAGGCAAATGGGGTAGGAACACTGATAGAATGTGTTGGTGGGTTCTTCAGGTAAGTATCTATACAGTAGATGTGAGAGAGGAGGAAAAAAATAAACTCACTCACAACTCATGTTTGAATAAAAACACTGGACACATAGTATTTGTGGTGTTTATAGACTGCTGAATGGATTCGTTTTACCTTTATGAGATTTTAAATTCTTGTAGTCGGTAGGATTTGTAGGTTCTTCTGGCTTGATATCTGGGATCTAAAATAATTGTGAATAAAACAAACTTAGAGTATTCACTCAAAAGAAATACAATTCATCCCTCAGCATTGTAGAGTACACAGAACCAATGAACGTCCTAATGATGGTGTGTGGTGCATTTTACAGTATATGAACAGAACAAACAATGAGGTTACAATGGGATGGGATCACAACACCGACTTCCGTTTGCTACTCACTGTAGATAATAAATCCTCTTCAGGATCAGCTTCAAGTTAGAAGATTAAATCAATTAGAGCACTCTAACAAAGTTATTTAACTATTTATGAGTGCAAATTATTATTTTTTCTGTAACAGAATTCACTTACCAGAGAAAACTGTTATGGTGGTCTTTCTTCTATCCTGACCTATGTTGTTTTCAGCAGTGCAGTAATACTCTCCTGCGTCTGACTGGTGGGCATTAGAGATGTGCAGTGTCTCATTATCTGCAGGGCAAAAAGCTCTTCAAAGTGCAAAGCATTCTTGATGTATGAAAACACATTCAATAGAAGATAGTTAATACAAAAAAGATTTCCAGAATCTCTTGCCATCAATGCGTATGCGTGGTGAAAGTGGTAGAGGTGTCGGAAGAGAACTTCTGCGCCAACTGTACTTCAGTGGTGGGTTTCCAACAGCTCGGCATGGGAGAATGATAGTGGCTCCCTTGGACACATTCGCTGATCCCGCAAATAACACAATGATCGGCTTTGCTGAAAAGCGTTTTAAGGTACATACAGCACAATCAAGAAACAAATTCTCAACACACTGAATTACCTTACATGGCCCTACATTATGAATAATTTTAAGTGTGATTTACCAGCTATACGCAGGCTAGTTGTTTTCTCATCCTGTCCCACAGAATTGGAGGCTGCACACGTGTAAAAACCTTCATCATAGTTTCTCACCGAGGAGATGTAAAGAGTTGCATTTCTCACCCTGTGAATAAAGCAGCACCCTGATCACAGTGATTTGTAACACTTTATACATATATATGAAAATACCCTATGGTAACCAAAAACCACAGATTTACATGGAATATCCAAATGTATACCCCTTGGTAATTTTGCCTCCTGTTCTTACAGACTGGCCATGTTTTGACCACTCAATAGAGGGAACAGGGTGTCCTGACACCTGGCACTGAATCACCACCTCTGCTCCCACTGTGGAAATCACCGCCAGGGGCCAGATAGTCACGGATGGAGGAGCTAACAATTAAAGGACCACAAGAACCATAAACAATGGTCCCAAACTGTCATCATACATATTGAGAAATAAAGTAGAAAAATTACTTAAAGTAGGTAAAACGACTTGCCTTGAAATTAAAAATAAATTCATGCTGCCAAATAGCTTATAATTAATACAGTAAAATGGAAAGTTTTGCATCCCCCATAGTTTATGTGGGAAAAAAAAGCTAAACGTACTTCTGTTTTACAGTTTATCTACAAAGAATGTAGCTGTAGCAATGTAGTAAATGTAGGTGTATAAAATCAAACTAAAAGCTCTTCTGAGGACAGAAATAGCAGAAATAGATTTAATATGTTAACACAGTAAATAGTTTGTTTTTATAAATAAAACTTGTATTCTTCATCTCATGTTAAGGGAATGCAAACGTTTGCACTCAACTGTATGCAACCTTTTATGTACTGTATTATAATGCAACAATATATAATAAATACATATATTAATTACATTATATACATGTATAATGATAAACTTTTTAATATACCATACCTAGAACTTCCAGGAAGATCTTTCTAGAGGTTATAGCCCTTTGTAGGAAGGAATTAGAAGCCCGACAAAAATAAGATCCCCTGTCTGTCTCTTGTACACTAAAGAGAAATGGTTTACAACATACATTATTAAAGCTACAAACTTAACATATGTAGACTCTGAGCCTAAACAAAGTTCACAAGAACCTGTGAAAGAGCAAGTCTCCAGTGGGTTGGGTGGAGATGTGTGACCTGGACCGGAGAAGACGGTTGTTTCTAAACCAAGACACTTGTGCAGGGGGTCTACTGTGTGGAGGTCTGCAGTACAGAGTCACCGAGTCACCCTTCCTCACTGTTTTATTGACAGGCTGGAGGACAAAGGTCCAGTCCATGACTATGCAGTAGAAAAATATAACAAAAATCGTTAGGATGTGTACTTAAGTGAGTCAAAATCACACCTGAAAATAGCACATCGAATCACTTGAATACTGGTTCACTTACTGGTTAGTTGAATACTTTATTTGTATTGCTTGGGCCTGTTTACTGGTTTTCAGTGTTTTGCTATGTTCTTTGGATTTTGTCTTCCATTTTTGCTCATTTGTTTTTTCATTTCTTTTTTTTTTCAAATCTCTGTCTTGCCTTTTAATACTGTTTTTTATTTTTTATTTAATTTTTTTAAAATAAACTCTGCAATTGGGCCCAACTTGTTTCCTGCATGTTACAGAAGACTTCACTTTGATATGGATCCTGCAGAAACTGATGTTCATCAAAGTACATCTCCTGCCTCAGTATATAATAATGAATTTTGGGCTCTTGCTGCTTTTACTATGCATTTCAGGGAATTAATCCAAGAATGACAGACTGAAATACCATTGGGACTCTCTCACTCTAAACAGTACATACAGTTGACATTTTCTCTCAATAACCCATTCAGAGAATGCAGATGACTGTGACCGTCTGTCACAATTGCAGACATCATATCCAGAACTGATGCAGCTTGATCAAACAAGGTTATCAGAAGAAGAACAACAAAGATATATCAGGGAGAAAATATGCTTGTATTGCAGACATCCTGGCTACGTATATTCCTCCTGTGCTTGACAACACTCTCTTGATTACTTCTTGCAGCTAAGATAAAAATCACCCTTTTATCTTCTGGACTGAGGACCCCTTTCCTGTTTCAGCCCAGATTGACTCTATTCGAGGAAATGTCATGAGCCACGAACTTATAAACAAACTGCCAATTCCAACAGTTGATCAAGGATGATATTATTCCGTGGCTGTCAACAAATGACCCTATTACTGTACATCATGGAAAAAGGGAGGAACACTGTAATGGAACTCATTTTGCCTCATGCAAAAGAGACTAAGGAGGTGGACTCAGGCCCTATCTAGACTTCAGTGGCCTTATGGTATGCTTATTCATTATCCCTGCTACTACTGCCAGTTAAGGGGAATAGTTAAGGGCAGCTAAGATATTCACCAAACTTGGACTCGGTAGTGCATATAAACTGGTCATTATCAGACTTTTGTGACTACTTGGCACCAATACAAATACTAGGTCATGCCACATGGGCTAGCTAATGCACTTTCTGCATACATTAATAAGGCTTTAAAAGACATGATACTAGATAAATCAAAAGGTGCAGGCTATTTGTTGGTACCTCAAATAGTGAAGGCTACAGCAGGGGGTAGAGCTTTCTCTTACAAAGCCCCACAGTTATGGAACAGCCTTCCAATTAGTGTTCATGACTCAGATACAGTTTCAGTGTTTAAGTCTAGGCTGAAAACATATTTGTTTAGTCAAGCCTTTTGTGAATAGATTTTCTTAGGTAAAGGAGAAGATCTAGAGACTCTCAGGCATAGAGTGTTGTGATGAAATGGGATGTTTGGATGCTGTCACCCCCCACTCTCATGTGTTCACCCAGGTTTGTTGATGGTGGAGTGGCTGGCTGCCTTATGTCCCAGGGCGCCCTCATGTCTGTGTTACCTTCTGGCTCTCCCTTTTAGCTATGCCATCATAGCTAGTCTTGCCAGAGTCCCTGCTTGCACTCACACAAAGTACATTGTCCTTAACCATTATGGGACAATAAGCATACCTAATAATGCACCCCCCCCCCCCCCCCCCGTCAAGCTACACCTGGTAACTCCTGAGATACCAGTGATCTTGACCCTTTTGCCTTCTGCTCTCCAGACCTGCCCGATCCATCCTGATGCCCTACTTCTGGTTGGAGTTCTCATCAACTGGAAGTCACATGCTGCTGCTGAGGATGGCTCCACATGGTGCAACCTAAAGATTGTTGAGATTACTGAAAATGGTACCACTTAAAAAAAGGTGGCCCTGGACCTCAATTCATATGAACAGTTATGCTATGGCTTAGGACTGCAATTGCCAGAAACAGTTTTGCACTCAAGTCTCCATCAGTGAACAGTGGATAAGTTCAACAAAACAGACTTCATGTAAAAACTGTAATGAATTTCCTGGTTACACATTTGCACTATTTGACCATGCAATACACAGTTTTAGAAGGGATTTAATTATAATTGCACTATCTGATGTCATCTAGATGAGGATGGGTTCCCTTTTGAGTCTGGTTTCTCTCAAGGTTTCTTCCTCATATCGTCTCAGGGAGATTTTTCTTGCCACCGTTGCCTCTGGCTTGCTCATTAGGGATAAATCCATACATTTAAAATCTATATCCTGAATGTATATATTTCTGTAAAGCTGCTTTGGGACAATGTCCATTGTTAAAAGCGCTATACAAATAAAACTGAATTGAATTGAATAAATAGGTGACTGTTTGCATTTGACATTTTAAGCTATTATAGAACATTCTATTATAATATTTAATCTATTATAATGAATATAATATTTAATAATTTCAAATACAGGGTGTCCCAAAAGTCTCCTTTGACAAAAGAAGAACATATTGAAATCATTATCATGGCTGGATCAGGAAGCTGTCGCAAGGTTGCAATGGACTTTAACAGGAACCATGGCAAGCAGATCACACATGACACTGTTGACACACTTACTAACAAACACTGAAAGTGTTGTGGACCAACCAAGAAGTGGGCGTCCACTGACGAAGGCACAACCGACACGGTGTTGGCAAACTTAGTCCCCTATGTATGGAGACTTTTGATTAGGAACATGTTTGTCATGTGCTAAACTGACTGGAGGAAAATCAGTTGTATTTAAAAGAAGAGAAATGTGTTTCACATCCATCTACTTCCTGGGGTATATCCTTTCATCCTATGGAGTTTTTTTTTATGGATGAGACCAAGATTAAAGTGGAGTGGCCCCAGTCCAAAACTCCCAAGATTTCTATGGTTTGCCAATTTCTATTGATGGTTCATTTGTGGTTATATTTTCTTACCCACTTCTATAAGAATAAGCCTAGAAAGCTCCTCTGGTCTGAAACCACCTCATTGAAAATTCACTAGAACCTGCCCCAACAGTTGCATCCAGTTAAGGTTTATGTACTGCACCTTGAGTACTACAATAGGTACTTACTTACTACACATGTACATGTTTTGTATGCATGCATACATTCTTTAGAAGAAGACATGGAGGTACCTGCAGGAAGGAGGTAGGCTGGCTGTGATCTGAGTCTCTCCATGTCATTGTCAGCCTCACAGTAATAGAAGCCTTCATCTTCTGGCAAAACTCTCCTGTGGACATATGGAACTGAATTTTTCCATTCGTTACTTTCATACAAGCATGACACACTCAAATGTTTCTCAATGAAAACACTTTTGAAGTTACATTCTAGCTTACTGAACAAACTGATATATGCGAGTGTTAATTTGTGGGGAAATACCAAAGTAATAAACTACACTGGCATCTAAACTGATGTATAAGTTTAATGAATAAGGAAGTGATGATCTCACTCAAAGACAAGAAGTTGTCCATCATCATGCAGGTCCCATCTCGATGTATTGGGTAACATTTGGTCATCTTTGAACCACTGCACTTTGGGAGTAGGGAAACCATGGATTACACAGTGTAGGGCTGTCTCTGTTTCCACAGCAACTGTTATATTCTCAGGACCCTGTATGATCTCAAGACTGATGCTAAGCCCTGCAAGTGAAAAAAAAAGAAAGAAAAATACTAAGGCAGCATGTTTAAGCAAGAATCTCACAATAGACCAATGTTATGAAAAATGGAAGCAATGGTTTTGTCCAGTTTACTGCAAATAACAAATGACCACATACCACCAACTGTTAGGGAGGCTGTGCCACTCTCTTTGCTTATGTTCAGTAGAGGATTATGAGTAACACAGACATAACGCCCTTGGTCTGCCTTGGTGACGTTGGTCAGGTGCAGCGTGCCTGAGGTCTTTCTCTGACTCCCCCCTCCATACTGACCCTATAAAATAAATCATGCAGACAGACAAGACTTTACGGCCTATCTTTACAGCCCATCTCAGGATTACCTCTTGAGGAAATAACACAGGTTGGAGAATGTGCATAATTTTAATTCCCTTAAAAGAAATACTTTTAAGGCCTACTCACCACTTTTATTTCACCCCCAGCCAGTACACATATGTGTCCAACTATAACATTAAAAAGTGATCCAAATATCTTAAGCATAGTTACTCTAATTTCAATGTTATTCTTGTGACCAAGTAATAAAATCTTATAGTGACATCTAATGGATTGGGAATGAATTACAATTCTGGACATGCTGAAAATTGAAAACCTACAAATGACTATAATTTGGGCTTCCTGTGTGTTCTCAGTAATTTGCAGTACCTGAATCTGAGTTCCTCTGGTAAAAGCTCTGCTGTTCTTCAGCCATGATATGTGGGCAGGTGGAGAGCTGTCCCCTGACACACACTGGAAAAACAAGTCCTGACCCTTAAATACACTCTGAGACTGAGGACTGAAAAACACATTTTCCAGATCTGCAAAGGGGACAAAATCAAAACTCAGTTGGAGACCAAACATTTCATAGGGACAGCATAATTGTATAGACTGACACTTATTGCACAGCATATTCTATAGATGGAGATTATACCATGTAGTTTCTCCTAACATATTACAACATGATTTAAGTGACTGACAATGCTGCCAGATAAAACTGAGTTTTTATAGACCTAAATTACTGTGCCAAACTCTAAATAAAGTATACTTTCTAAAGCCCTATAGTCCCAGTCACATGAGATTAACCCAGTCAGGTTGCATTGCTAGTTGATGGTACATACATGCTTTGCTGACTGTGACAACACTTCTGATCTGTTTGCTTCCCTTCCTAGCACTGCAAATGTATCCTCCTAGGTCTTCCTCGTTAAGCGAAGAAAAGAATAGAGAGCCATTGGCCATCTGATGAACTCCAGCCGCCAATCCTCCATTCTCTTTCTCCCACTTCACCGGTAGTGCCGTCTGTGGGCTCGTGTCATACACTGCACAATGCAGCATCAGCGGCCTGTTCAGAACCCCAATACCATCTTTCGGCTGGATTGAGAATACTAAAAGAAAGGGGAAAATTACAAGGTCCAAAATGATTTAATTAATTGTTTTGTTAACATTTACCATTTACGTAATGGTAATAGATATTAATTACCATTTATAGAGAGTTTTATTAATATGATTCATTTATTATGATTAAATGTCAATTTCTGACATTTTCTATTATATACAGTCATGTGAAAAAATAAGTACACCATATGGAAATTGTTGGCTTTTTTTGACATATTTGGACAAGCAAACATTTGATCCTCTTTGAAACAACGCCTATTAAAAAAGTTGATACACTCTATCAAATGAGACATAACATTGACATTTTGTAGTAATTTTCATAATTTAAATTAACAAAAAAAAACAAAACAAAAAAAAAAAAAACAGACCAGTCACATGGAAAAAGTAAGTACACCCCTACATTTATCACACCTTCAAATCCATAAAATTAGAATCAGGTGTTCAAGATTGGGTGCCAGTGATTAGAAGCTGCTTAGGGAATGCAGGTGGAACCTGTCTTAGTTAAACCTCTCACATCTAGTGAAGTATTGAGTGTTTCTGTGTTGTCCGCCAAACCCATACTGAGCCTCATTTTGTTTCATGGTTTTTGACCTTGTTTCTGTCTTCACGTTATCGATTCTTGTCTAGCCCTGTTTATGTTGTTTGCTGATCGTCTGACCCTCGCCTGTTTTTTGACTATGTTTTTGCCTCATGATTTGGATTTGTCTGCATGCCTCTCTCTTAATAAAAGCTTTAACTGCACTTGCATCCATCTCAACCCGTGGTACGTGACACTATGAGTCTGGCAAAGGATTTAAAAATCTCCAAATTATTTGAAATACATCATTCCACTGTAAGGAAAACAATCTACAAGTGGTGCAGATTTCAAACAACTGCCAATTTGCTCAAGACTGGCCGTCCCAGCAAATTCAGCCCAACAGAACACCGCCTGATGCAAAAAAAAAGTCTCCAAGAACCCCAAAGTGTCATCACAGGATCTGCTAGTAAGTCTTGCAACTGTTGGTGTCAAATTGCATTCTTCTACAATCAGAAAGCGATTGCACAAATTTGACCTGCATGGGAGGTGTGCCAGGAAAAAGCCTTTGCTGTCTAAAAAGAACATTAAAGCAAGACTACAGTTTGCCAGTGAGCATATAGGCAAAAACCAGGCCTTTTGGAATAATGTGCTCGGGACAGACGAATCAAAGATAGACCAAAGATCAAAGATGGCCACAGTAACAGCAGACATGTTTGGCACAGACCAAAGACAGCTTCTCAGGAGAAGCATGAATAAATATCGAAATCATTAGGATGTGAACTAAATCATTAATGAGATTTATTCTCATTCTCATCCTCATACCAACTGTGAAGCACGGTGGTGGAAATGTTATGGCTTGGGGTTGCTTCACTGCTTCAGGGATTGGACAGCTTGCATTCATTGATTCAACTATGAATTCTGCATCATATCAAAGAGTGCTTGAAGATTATTGTGAGGCCATGTGTCCAAATGTTGAAGATGAACCAAAAGTGAACCCTTTCAACAGGATAATGATCCTAAGCACACTAGCAAATCCACCAAGGAATGGCTCAAAAAAAAAGAAATGGAGGGTCATGGAATGTCCTAGTAACAGCTGGATTTGAATCCCATTGAAATGTTGTGGGGTGATTTGAAATGGACAATACATGCAAGAAAACCCTCAAACATCTTTCAGCTGAAAGAATATTGCATGGAAGAGTGGTCAAAAATTCCAGCAAGCCTGGTGTACAATTATGCAAAACGCCTACAAGAAGTGATTTCTGCTAAAGGGGGCGATGCAATTGGTTGTTCGAGTATATCAACTTTATTCATAGGCACTGTTTTAAAGATGATCAAATGTTTGCTTGTCCAAATATGTCAAAAAAGCCAACAGTTTCCATGGTGTGTACTCATTTTTTCACTTGACTGTAATTCTGAAAATCACAGGTTTTCCTGAACAGAAATTAATGTCTTATTTTCACATATCTCAACCAGAAGTAAAGTTTTAGCATTTAAAATTTTTCAAAAGTGAATACGGAGAAAATTGCATTTGAAGATTTCATTCCATTTCCACTAAAAGACATCCTGCCTGCCTCTACATTTATAACCCCATATACTTATGGAAGAACAACATTACTGCTGATTTTTAAATATTTATTAATTCACAGTTGGAAATGACTCACATTGACCTGAGGTAAGTCACTCGTAGCATTTAAACAAGAGCCTCATCACTGCTGAATAATTCAGTCAGTTGTGTTCTATTGACTAAATTTCTATTTATTCTATTTAAGTCTTCTTATTTAAAAATAATACTTAATTTTTTTCTCTGTTAACGCTGAGAGTCAGTTATCCGATTACAAACGGAACTGGTTAAGCTGATGTCCATTTCGCTACGGCACGTAGAATATCAAAACATTACATTCATTGTGGTTCATCCTTTGATGTTGCCAGATTTTGTTTTAGTAGATGCATCCGAGAGGGGGCTTTGTAGCGAAACTCAGTACACTGCAGTTTAATAATCACAAATCACTGCAAATTTGGTTTATTCATTATTTTGAGTTGTCAAATGAGTAAAATAACATTTGGTTAATTCAGTGTGTTCTCCTATTATGAGAACATGGCCACAATTTGAAGGATAAGCTGACAGAGCACTTTCACCCTTACAACTCACTTTAAGTAAGTTCATAAGTTTATCCATGCAAAAATGTTGGTCTTTGAGATAAGCAATGTTTCTGATTAGGAGATCTGTGTTAAAGGGATGATACTATTAAATAAATAATAGTATCATATTTATGTATTTAATGAAATCCCACTCTATAGTTTTGGCAGCTCCAGTGATTTTACAGCCCAAAACATACAATACATTTCTGTGTGACATTATGGTTGTATCAGCCAGTGGGGCTGAAGTCGCTTAAGTCCAGAGTTATGTTTTAGGTCTGAATACCAATGTGCACAATTTTAGTATTAAATCCTCACTGTGCACACTTAAATCAATTCTGAATATGGCCCTGTGTGAGTTAATCAACCTTAGCATAATATAGACACATGCATACAGACTGCTGCATTTGTTCCACTGGCTCCTTATTCCTGCTGGCAGTCAAACAAGCTTAGAAAGAAAACTTAAACCCTAACCCTTTACCCTAAATGTTTTCTCTATAAGCTTAATATGTTTATCCTCAAAGAATTTAAAGCACTCGTTAGGATTTGAGATTTAGTTTTCCTTACTTAATTGCTATTCAGTATAATTTTGTTTCTTCTGTTACAATAATAGTGATTAAACTGTAAAACATAAGAAATGCCAGGTGTTCAAAAACTATGAATACACTACAAACATAAATACATAATGGCTCATAGAAAGGGTTTTATTTTTTTATTCTGCAATTGCTCAGAAATTATCTAAAAAGTATATATTTTCATACTTTTTTAATATTAAACACAATTCAACATAAGGGAACGCTCCCAGTGAACACACACCCCACTCTGAGGAAACAGGTAGTTTGAAGTCTGCTGTTGCTAGGTTACTGTCGGAGCAACACCATGTTTTGGCAAACAAATGCAAAATTAGCATACGACACATTCTGCTATCAGGGCTTTATCATTACAAATGAAATCAAACTCTCAGAAAATACAACGACAGATGTGCAAATGTGTCCACTGCTTAATAAAATGCAGAATCTATAGTTCTAGACTCTATCAGTCTGAAATTTTGTGCTTCTCTTTTTCACAATAAAATGAATACAATTACATAATCCAGAGACGGGTGCAAAGAGGCGGAGAAGTACTGAGCATCTGTTAAAAATCATACACACTGAATTTGATTACTAGATGCCTTACATGTCAGAACTGTATTGCAAAACTGAGCAGACTGAGTCACCATATTTAGTTGGATAAGATAGGTTTGTTAGTATATTTACTACAGTGTGTCTTGCTATTTTCATACAAACCTAGTTCAGACTGAGATGGGGTGATGCTGACAGAATAGGAGAAAAGGAGCAGCCAGACTGGGCAGATCATCTGGGCTGAGGTGTGGAGAGGAGACACCATGCTAGCCCTCTCCTTCTGTACCTTTCACTTGTACACACTTATCCATAGCATAGCTTATCATCTGGATGGTGGAATCTGTGTTCTGGAAAACAACAACAACAACAACAACAACAACAACAAAACCCAAAACAGAAACACACACACACACACACACACACACACACAACAGCCACATTTCATTTACCTTTATGAAAATATTGTACCTCTCTCTTATTACTTATTTATGTACTATATATATATATATATATATATATATATATATATATATATATATATATATATATATATATATATATATATATATATATATATATATATATATATATATAGTAGCAAAAAAAACTATGAAGTTAATTTATTTATAATCTTATTACAGATCAAAACTTTAAGGCTTAATATATCTGTCACATAATTGTGGGATAGATGGATAGATAAATAGATAGACAGACACACAAACACTCTCTCTCTCTCTCTCTTACACACACACACACACACACACACACACACACACACACACACACACACACACACACACACACATATATATATATATATATATATATATATATATATATATATATATATATATATATATATATATATATATATAATGATAAAGTTTCCCTTATGGTATCTGTTAAATGGGAGATTATTTGTGTGTGTGTGTGTGTGTGTGTTTGTTTGTCTGTCTATCTATCTATCTATCTATCTATCTATCTATCTATCTATCTATCTATCTATCTATCTATCTATCTATCTATCTATCTACCTTTTTCGTAACATTTAAGCAAAATTTTTTTAACCTATATAGATTTAATGGGTAACCAAATGTAATCATATGTGCTTCTATCTTGTCTCGGATCCTGGAGCTTTAGCATGATTCCAGTCTTATTGGCCGATAAGTCCCTCCACAGAACAACATAGTCCCAGCAGCTGGCCTCTCCTCTCTGGCTCACTGAATATTCCTATTTTGGTTGTGTGTTACAGGCACCATTATCACAACCCATGCTTTGTACACTACATGCCTCTTTAGTGCCTTCAATGGACTGGCCACTTTAGGCCGCGCAGCCGCAGCCCCTCCACTTGCCGATTGTGACATGAAAAGAACAGGCCTGCTTTGTACCCAGAGGATCAGTTAGCGAGCCTGTTAAGAAACGCTTGTTGTCTGATCGTGTGGGCTTTCATAACTGTGTGACCATGTAAGGTGCTCACAGACTTAATGATTACCTAATTTGACCAGTGCTAGAGCAGAGGTGTCCATCATACTTAGAAAAAAAAAAGTGACCAAATATGAGATGAAGATTTTGTACTTGTTATTAATATCTAATAAACTTCACAATCCTTCTTGCGTCAGTTTGAGTAATATGATTGGCAAAATCATTATAACATTTACACATCTATAATGCAATAGTCCATCCAGTCACACATCCATCAAGGCCTTTTTCTCTGAAACATCATTCAGCATGTTTATATACTCGTTAGATCAAAACAGTGCACAAGTATAGCGGTTAAAACATTTGTATAGCTTCACATATCCCAGACACTACTAATCAATTAAAATAGACTAAAGCTAGATGTTCATTTCTGCATGACTATATGATAAAAACAACAATGGCCATCATCAAAAAATACATCAGGGTACGTTGTTACTGACCATTTAAAGCTTCATTTTAGCTCTAATTTGTTGTTTTGTTTTGTTATTTGCATTTCTCATAACAGTTTAGTTCATGAAATTTAGCAAAAATAATAATAATAATTTTAAGATGAACAACCCCATCATACACAAATGTCTCATATGTCAATGAAGCAATCACATCATATATGTAGCTAACAACACATTTTTCATCCAAGAATTTAAAGTCTGGGGTGTGTTGTGGGCATTATTACTATAATACATTACTAATACTTTACTACACACTATCATTACTAAATTATGGGAAATTCATTATTGCCTTACAGTCACTCAGTATGTGGTGAGTGCTTAGCTCTGTAATGGTTGACTGCAGTGTCATGAATGAGTACTTGAGAACCATGACTCATCTGGCGTGAAGCAGAGACAGCGGGTGGGTGAGCTAATGGGACTTAATGCCAAGAGCTGGGGGTGTGTGTTTGTTTTGGCTTCACAACACCCCATTAAATGAAAGCTGTCATCAAGTTCATTAATGTTATAATTAAATTCTCGCTTCACAAATATAATTTAGCATTCAGGAAAATGGTAACTATCCCCAAAAGGTACGATTACAGCCTATTCAATAGGGTTTGATTACTTTGACAATTAAATTTAACAGTTAGAATTGTTAGGAGTATTACACCAGAAGAGGCTTTTGTATACTACTACCACATCAACTAAAGAAACTATTCTCCATTAATAAACTCATCCTGGAGTGTATGTGCATGGGATACTGAAAGATCTTTCCAGTGATGGGCTAATGATTAAAGATATCTTGCTGTAGAGTTGATGGTAAGACCATCAGTGATGCAATGCAGGTAGCCACAGTAGGCATGTGAATTACTAGTTTAAGCATGTGCCACTGAGTTTGAACATGCTTGAATGAAAGCTTTCAACAAAGTCTTTGCACTGGGGCATAGTGAATTCCATTGCAAACTGTTTAGGTGGAGTTTGGGTCACTGAATAAGAGTCCAAATCTGTCAGCTGGGCATGCAGTGAGTGAAGTAGATGTACGAGCTGAACACTGCCTCTTGCAGGTGGTCAATTCCGAGGCAGCAAGCACATAGTTGGAACCTGTTTTCAGCTTTCAGAACGTTAGGATACTGACTGCACAATTATCAGTGTTGCAGGATTACAGAGACGTATGTTAGAAGTTTGTAGCCACAGGCTGGTTGGCCAGACAGCAGGGGACATAGAGAACACTGGATGGAGAAAATGCAGAGGAAGAAACTGACTGACAGGGAGAATGAGGGGTGAATGGAAGGAAACCTACTCCCACCTCTGTGTTATTGGGTTAGCAGTTACTCTGTAGCCAACAGTGCATGGTACAGCCAAGGAAACCATTAGACCACATTAGTAGCCTTAGCCACACTACGGCCAGTTGGTAGGTGCCAAGAAATGTAAAAAAATAAAAACAAAAACAAACAAACTATGAGCCAATAATGCAGAGTGAGGACCTGACTTGAGGAGAAAAAGGATGGAACTCTCCTCCAGCCCAAGTATGCACCAGGCCTGCTAGTCAGATAGATGGTGGAGGTGTGAATGCTTAGAGGAGATGGTGCCAAAGGATGAACCACACCAACTGATAAATGAATGAGGTAGTCACGAAGCAGTAGTCATAAAGGTGAACCAACTTAATGCTGGTGGGTGCCACAGAGTTCCTCAGCGTTCTCCAGAAACAATATTGTAAGAAAAAGAGCACTCATCAAGATATGAGAAGATAAGCGTGACAAGCTTTGGCGGACAGGTTTCTCATCAGAGTCACAAGCCATTACGCAGATTGCCAAATTCCTGTTTAGTGTGTTGAATTTTATTGTTTGATTTGAGGAAATTAATGTATGTGTTTGTGACATATATGCTATGACCAGGGTTGTTTAGAACTGTGTTAGAAGAGCATACAGTTTCCTGAAACTAATTGGCTCCTTTACCAAACCCCTAAAATAGTCTCCCACTATTATACGTTTTGTCATATAATATATCTATGGCAAGGAAACATGCATAAAAAATCAACTCACACTGTTTTGCCAAAGCATCCCAATTTTGAGGGCAAACCAGACACATACTGTAGCAACACTGCACACATAGCTCAGACCAAAACACCTAGTTTTGAGAGGCAGACCAAAATCACGTGCTGACTGTCGCTAATGTCTACCGTGCTTTTTGTGTTTAGGCTTCAAAACTGTGTTTAGACTCATATTACAGCCTTATACATAACAAGCAAACTTTTTTGCTGCAGAAAGGGATTAATTATGCCCAAGAACAGGCACAAACAGCTTACATCTGGCCCAAAATATATTTGACAGGCTTTTCATAGCCTTAATATAAGATAGCTTCAATGCACCCTTGCATAGATTCTACATGTCGGTCCAAAATCTCCAACAGGTGTTCAGCTGGACTGAGATTTGATGAATAACTTTGTAATGATTTTCAGTAACTATTCTCTCTAAGAGGACAAGTTGACCTAAACCATGGCAGCAAAATGGACCTAAATCATAAGAGAGCCCATGTTTTTTTCCTTTATTTTGTCACCCGTCCATAGCAACAAAATGCAACAAGTGTTATATTGTGGCTTTGTAAAATAAAGAACAATAAATGCTTAAAATAAGTACTATTACTATGACTAGCAGAACTCTACATTAAGCTAATACTACTAATGGTAGCAGATCAGATTCATAGCCACCATCTGTCGTCTCCTATTTATAGTATCTGGATAATTGTAGATGGTAATATTAGCATTTGCTTTGTAGTAGAGAGGTGCAGGGTATGTGCATAATTACAAATAGAAAGATGCACACTGTTCTGCAGGGGATCCGCACACTGTGATGTAAAGCTATATAATATTAAAATATTATCTAATCTTTTCTAATTTGAACACTTCATTTGTTCAAAGCTGCTCTGAAAGCTAAAGCTTAAGCCAGCTCTTAGTAAAATTTGTAAAATCTCTTTATCTTAGTACAGATCATGACAAGAGTGTTGTGTCTGCCATAATTTATCTGAATCAGTCAAATTCTGCAAAACACTCTACATGCACATGTAAAGAGAGAGTGTACTTTACTATTTATTTATATACTCAGTTACTCAGTTATTCATTCATTCATTCTGAGCTATGGGGTGATATAACTGTATATAAGTATACACAATGATTAACATATGATATCCCTGACACATGGGATGTGTGTATAAAAACTGAAAACAGACATTTTTCATAATGTGCTGCAGTTATAAGCTTGTTTTTTCTAATGATTTTGGATATTTAGACAAGCAATTAAATTTTTTTTAATACATCGCAAATGTCAATAAAATGATCTGCAGAGATTGTTATTTCACAATGGAGGAATATGAAAATTTAATTCTAATTTAATGAGTTGCAAATTTACATATAGTATTAGACATATAGCATTAGATGAATAGAATATAGACATTCCTAGATAATTAGAGAAAGAGTACTTACATGTAAATGAGAAAGTGTTCAGCTTCAGTGCAGCGTCTCTGCAAGCAAGCTTGTTCTGCATTCACTCTCCTCTTCACGAGCGCGTAGGGTTAGATCTCATCAGGCAGGTGCACACACAGACACACACTCACACACAACCACACGCACACAACACAAGGGAGATGTGTTCATCTCACAGCCTGGAGATGCTCAAAAGGCTTGGAATAATATGAGAGCACTAAAGCAGCTCTCATGCATGTATTCACGCCTCAAGCCTGATTTCCACACTGCACAAAATGACAAGTCCACAAATGTAACACTCATTTACTCCTCTTACAAGTAACACAGAGTGAATGCAAGTGGTACAATTCATCGCAGCATTCAGCCAAGTTAGACTGAGTTAAAATTCTTTTCAAGCTGGGCCTCATTTCTTAAACACACCACTTTTACAGTAACGAGGAAGGAATTTTTCAATTACTATGTCAAAGTAAATATGCAAATCAGCAAAAAAAATTATGTAGTGCATATTTCAGAACTAAGATATGTTAGTCACTAAGCTATTTACTTCTATAGATGTAGCATTGGCAGACTAGATACTGATTACGTGATTGTGTATGCTTCAGTAAAGTCAGGCCGAGGTAGGGACACAGTGGGAGTGGGAAAATTTGGATAATTAAAGGCACAGATTTCAACTTTTTCCAAAGCTTGCGCACATTCTGCTCATCACCCTAAAGCCTGTAGCCATGCTAGTCACATCTGACTGTGTCTTTCACAGTGAAAACCAGACCATGTACCCTTTAATGCAAAATTGTTTCTTTTTAGTAACACATACTTTTCCGGCCCTTTGTTGCCCCCGTCTCCCAACTTTTTTTGAGATGTGTTGCGGCCATCAAATTAAAATCACCTTCATTTTTCCTTAAAATGGTACAATTTCCTCAGTTTAAGCATTTGATATGTTGTCTACGTTCTATTGTGAATAACATGTGGGTTCATTGCATTCTGTTTTTATTTACATTTTACACAGTGTCCCAACTTTTTTGGAGTTGGGGTTGTACATAAAGTGTGGTGTTGCATTTTAAAGACAATTTACAACATGGCATGTCTGCAGTCTCACGTTTTTTAGTCACACTCAAAAAACACGCACATGATCAGCCACCATGCTTGTTCTTTTCATTCTGCCAGTAGAAGTCTTTGCAAATGTAAATTGACTTCTTTTGCCCTACCAATTCAGCACAATCAAATGTAAATTAAATAGCCCGATTTCTAATCTATGCAAGACTGCAATTTTAATTAACTGAACAAAGACCAATTCTGCCAGCTAATGTGATGTCTGCAGTGTGGAACATCAAACACACAAACTCACCAAAAGAGAAATTATTCAGAGCCATTTTATGTTGCTGTAATAATTATCCGTTAGATGCTTTGCACCTCTTCGCATGATGAAGAGCGAACACAGAAATCACAAAAATGACTATTTATTCACGAATCAGAAAACATACAAATGCTAAACTGATTATCATATTTGTGGTTGAAAGCAGTAAAATAGTTCTGGAGACATTTCTCTAAAAAAAAAAATTGCTTAGTCTGAAAAATAAGAACTTCAAGATAAGTATGTTCACAAAGAAAACAACAACAACCTAATGTCTTTATTCATGAGGTCTAACTCTAACTATAACTAAAGGTGAAATGGTGAATAGTGGCAACATACAGTAGTCACATTTTATTCTGCTTCATTTCCAAGACAGTATGAGCAAACAGAAATGCTGATTCAACATACTGAAGACTCAGTTGTCCTGCTAAGATGTATTATAGAAGCACTACACGAATTACATGGGTGATTTCAGAGTTATGGTTCCATTTGTGTCCCACTGATATATAATATTTAATTTAATATTTAATATGTGTATAAAGGTAAACATTATTTTAAACATACTGTGGATTAAGTGGCCCTCACCACAGACTACCCTTTAGCTTGAAATATAAATCTTTAAAATACTTCAAAAATCACATTATTTTAGCAACCATTCTTTTCCATGAGTCATACATTAATGGTTATTAAATAAAGCATATTGAATATTTTAGTGTCCCACAATGTGCACTCAACCCTATTACCTGAACACAAATCACCTCTGTGAAATAATTGGAATGTTCCACTACAGGAGGTTGCATCATCCTAATTTCCTGAAGATCATGGGAAGAAGAAAAGTAAGTTCTCTCATTCCCCCCCCCCCCCCCCCAATTTATTTTAACTGGCATTATGATACTGACTGACACTTTGTAAGTGAACCCTGTCACCCAAATTGTAAATTGAAAGTAAACATTTTTATTTAAATCAACGGAAGGTCCTTAATGTTGTCATTACATTAGCATGGATACTAGCTAACCACTTTTTTTCTTATATTTTTTCCCACATATTTTTCTTAAATTCAGTGCTAAAAATGGTTATACTAAAGGTTCATTTTTAAGCAGTTACAAGGGCTAAATGTTGCCATAATCATGGAATCACCCATACAATAATAGATACCTGTATAATGCCTGTATAATAAATCAAATAACAGATTATTTTGCTGAACTTTGACAAATGTTTTCTGTTCAATGCACCATTTATACACTAATGTGCCAGTAGCCTGCATTCATGCCACATAGCTAGAACAAGAAGAAATTACACATAATGGTACAGGACATAAGAATAAGGATGTGTGCTGGAAGGAATGCGCCGGCCAAATCATGATCAGACAAACAGAATGCTTGCTCAATCAGGTGATGTGTCTCAGCACTAATACCTGTAAAAACAGCATGCAACATTTTATCAGAGGTTTAGTGAGATAAATGTAAAAGATATGCACAAAAATGCAATGCAAAATGTGTTTTGGCCAATGTTAAGTGTTTCATTGTGGAAACTCAGGGTTCCATAATCTGAGAAATAAAGCAACATTAAAAAAAAAAAATTTTTTTTTACCATTATGAATCCACTCATTCCAGGCCTGCAACTGGTCACTGTCATGATCTACACTGGTTTCTGAAAATTCATGATCTGAAATTAACAGCAACAGAAAGACACCATCACATGTTCTCTTATAAGTATCATTTTGTTAGTCACCCAGACAACCAGAGAATAAACTTCATTATAATATTTTCATTTGTATGCCTAAGAGTTCAATAATATTAAGAGTACAATGATGGCAGCATGAAATTCTTTTAAGGACAACTGGTGCTCACCTTTTGAGTGATCCAGGAGTCTTCTCAGCTCACGCAGTGCCTGGGTGAGGCTTTCCAGTCGATGTTGCAGGTATGCATTTTCACTTCTAAGCTTCTTAATTGTATCCTGAAGATCGTATGTGAAGGTTGTTTGTGCTAAAAATGAAATAGTCAGCAGTATGACAACTAATTGCACAAAGAACATTTTACACTGTAATTGGTGTTAATGCACACTTAGATAAAAATGGCCTAGAGTAACTTTTTGTTAAAATAACCTAGAGTAACTCTTTAGTTAAAATAAACTACAGAAACTCTCTTTTTTTAATGTGGCTAGATTAACTCTTCGCAAACATGCCGGGTTCAACACTGACCAGAATTCTGTTGATGTCTATTTATTAAGCACTTCTTCTAGAGCAGGTCAATTTTTACACCCTACGGTGGTAGGTTTTTTTGGGCTGGGACACGCATTTATAAATCAATTCACATTTCATGCACCATTAATTAAGCTTAACAGTATATAACAATTACAATTAGTCAAATGCTGGTAAACTGAACTCACTCTAAAAAATGACATCTTAGCAAGTGAAAATATCTTGAATATAGTCCACTTCATCTCTTATTTCCTATAAAATTACATTAAACCAAATATAAGATTATTAAGCCTATTTCTAGAATTTTTAAAACTAATTTAAACTAAAGTTAAATCTATGCATCTGTACCTGTCTGCAAGATTAAGCAACAGACCTCACCACAGACAGTTAGAATATTGCATAGCTAATTTGTCAAACTCCAGCACTGCAAAAAAATGACATCTTAGTAAATGAAACAACATGGAGTATAATCAGATTTATCGAGTATTTCCTGTTATAAGATTACAGTAAACCACGTATGATGATTATTAAACCCATTTCAGGAAATTTTTTGCTGATTTCAAGCTTTAAATCCTGTTGGCAGATTTAAAGCTTCTTCTTCTTTTCCTTTCGGCTGTTCCCTTCAGGGGTCGCCACAGCGAATCATCTGCCTCCATCTATCCCTATCCCCTGCATCCTCTTCTCTCAGACCGAGTACCTTCATGTCCTCCTTCACTACATCCATAAACCTCCTCTTTGGTCTTCCTCTCGGCCTCCTGCCTGGCAGCTCTAACCTCAGCATCCTTTTACTGATATATTCACTCTCCCTCCTCTGAACATGTCCAAACCATCTCAACCTGGCCTCTCTAACTTTGTCTCCAAAACATCTCACATGTGCTGTCCCTCTGATGTACTCATTCTTGATCCTATCCATCCTCGTCACTCCCAAAGAGAACCTCAACATCTTTAGCTCTGCTACCTCTAACTCTTCCTCCTGTCTTTTCGTCAGTGCAACTGTCTCCAAACCATACAACATCGCTGGTCTCACTACTGTCCTGTACACCTTTCCTTTCATTCTTGCTGGTACTCTTTTATCACACAACAGACCTGACACCTTTCTCCATCCATTCCAACCTGCCTGCACACGCTTCTTCACCTCTTTTCCACACTCCCCGTCGCTCTGGACTGTTGACCCTAAGTACTTAAAATCCTGCACCCTCTTTATCTCTTCTCCCTGTAACCTCACTGTTCCACTTGGATCCCTCTCATTCACACACATGTATTCTGTCTTGCTGCGACTAACCTTCATTCCTCTTCTCTCCAGAGCAAACCTCCACCTCTCTAGAGTTTCCTCCACCTGCTCCCTGCTCTCAGAACAGATCACAATGTCATCCGCAAACATCATAGTCCATGGAGATTCCTGTCTGACCTCATCTGTCAGCCTGTCCATCACCACCGCAGACAAGAAGTGGCTCAGAGCCGATCCTTGATGCAGTCCCACCTTCACTGTGAACTCCTCTGTCACATCTACCGCACACCTTACCATTGTCCTACTGCTCTCATACATATCCTGCACCACTCTAACATACTTCTCTGCCACTCCAGACCTCCTCATACAATACCACAGCTCCTCTCTTGGCACCCTGTCATACGCTTTCTCTAAATCTACAAAGACACAATGCAGCTCTTTCTGACCCTCTCTGTACTTCTCCATCAACATTCTCAAAGCAAATATTGCATCTGTAGTGCTCTTTCTTGGCATGAAACCATACTGCTGCTCACAAATGCTCACTTCTCCCCTTAGCCTTGCTTCCACTACTCTTTCCCACAACTTCATTGTATGGCTCATCAGCTTAATAGCTCTGTAGTTTCCACAACTCCGCATATCTCCCTTGTTCTTAAAAATCGGCACCGAAACACTTCTCCTCCATTCCTCAGGCATCCTCTCACTCTCTAAGACCTCGTTGAACAACCTAGTTAAAAACTCTACTGCCATCTCTCCTAGACACTTCCATACCTCCACTGGTATGTCATCAGTACCAACCGCCTTTCCTCTCTTCATCCTCTTCAAAGCTCGCCTAACTTCACCCTTGCTAATCCTTTCTACTTCCTGCTCAACAATATTTGCCTCTACTACTCTTCTTTCTCTGTCATTTTCCTCAGTCATCAGTTCCTCAAAGTACTCCTTCCATCTTTCCCTCACCCTCCTGTCACCTGTCAACACATTTCCATCTCTATCTTTAATCACTCTAACCTGCTGCACATCCTTACCATCTCTATCCCTCTGCCTCGCCAACCGATACAAATCCCTCTCACCTTCCTTACTATCTAACCTTGCATACATGTCCTCATAAGCTTTCTGTTTGGCCTTTGCCACCTTTATCTTAACCTCACGCTGCATCTCCCTATATTCCTGTCTACTTTCCTCTGTCCTCTCACTCTCCCACTTCTTCCTAGCTAACCTCTTCCTCTGGATACTCTCCTGAACTTCCTCATTCCACCACCAAGTCTCCTTGTCTTCTTTCCTCCTTCCAGATGACACACCTAGCACCTCCCTACCTGTCTCCCTGATCACTTTGTCTGTAGTAGTCCAGTCATCTGGAAGCACCTCATGACCACCTAAAGCCTGTCTCAACTCCTTCCTGAAAACCGCACACCACTCTTCCTTTTCCAACTTCCACCACTTTGTCTTCTGCTCTGCCTTTGCTTTCTTCATCTTCCTCACCACCAGAGTCATCTTACACACCACCATCCTATGCTGTCTAGCTACACTCTCTCCTACCACTACTTTGCAATCGCTAATCTCCATCAGATTACAGTGTCTACATAAGATATAGTCCACCTGTGTGCTCCTGCCACCACTCTTATATGTCACCCTGTGTTCCTGCCTCTTCTGAAAGTACATGTTCACCACAGCCATCTCCATACTTTTAGCAAAGTCTACCAACCTCTGTCCTTCTGGGTTCCTTACCTGAAGACCAAACCTGCCCATCACTTCCTCATCCCCACTATTCCCTTCACCAACATGTCCATTAAAGTCTGCCCCTATCACCACTCTCTCACCTCTGGGAACACTCTGCATCACTTCCTCAAGCTCGCTCCAGAATCTGTCTTTCCGGCAGATTTAAAGCTTGCAAACAACATGGAGTATAATCAGATTTATCTTTTTTATTTTTGCTGATTTCAAGCAGATTTAAAGCTTGAAATCAGCAAAAATAAAAAAGATAAATCTGATTATACTCCATGTTGTTTCACTTGCTAAGATGTCATTTTTTTGCAGTGCTGGAGTTTAACAAATTAGCTATGCAATATACTAACTGTCTGCGGTGAGGTCTGTTGCTTAATCTTGCAGACAGGTACAGGTATGGACAGGCACAGATGCATAGATTTAACTTCATAGCAAAGACATAAAATGACATATAATGTAGCATTTGTAGTAACTACAGCTGGTATACAGCCATCTTTCCCAGGAACCTTCTTGCAGAATTCTTGTCTAGTTAGCACTAGTTGTGAATGACAAGGAGCCCTGGCAGATATCCGACTTCACCCAAGCAGTTAGAATCAGAATCAGAATCAGAATAGCCTTTACTGCCAAGTACTGTGTGTTTACATGTATGAGGATTTTCCTTGGTGTGTTGGTGCTTAACAAGAACAGTAAAATACAAGAAATACAATAATATTAATAAGATAAACAAGAGAGGAGGAGAAAACAAACAAACAAAACCTATAAGGTTATGAAAACTATGAGCATAAATATAAAATATAAACATTTAGGAAAAGAAAAACATAAATATAGAGACATTAACTGTACATTAGTGCAAGATGTGCAAAATTGGGCCAGTGCAAATGCTCACAGTTGGTGGTAAGAAGGTGCAGTATAGCAGTCTAGTGTACGTAAATGTAACGCATATGAAACAATAATGTGGGGTTGTTCGTTAATGTATTGTGTAATGTCTATGGAGGCGGATAAGAGAACGTGGTGGGTCCTAAGTATAGTTAATGTGGATGGGAAGAAACTGTTTTTGTGGCGTGAGGTTTTGGTCTCGATGGACCGCAGCCTCCTGCTGGAGGGGAGTGCCTCGTAAAGTTTGTGTCCAGGGTGAGAGGGGTCAGGGTCCTGGAAGTGTACAGGTCATGGGCAGACTGCAGCCAGTCACCTTCTCAGTAGAATGAATGACACGCTGCAGTCTGCCCTAGTCCTTGGCAGTGGCAGCAGTGTACCAGATGGTGATGGAGGAGGTGAGTATGGACTCAATGATGGAGGTGTAGAAGTGCACCAGCCTTTGGCTGGTAGGTTGAACTTCTTCAGTACATCCTCTGGTACGCTTTTTAAATCAGAGAGCTGATGTTCAGCTCCCACTTGAGGATCCTGGGTGATGATGGATCCCAGGATGCGGAAGGAGTCCGCAGTATCAACTGGGGAGTCAAACAGGATGATGGGGGCAGGTGGGGCTGGGTTCTTCCATCTCCACTGCTTTCACAGCATTGAGCTCCAGGTTGTTCTGACTGCACCAGGTGACCAGATCTCCCACCTGTAGGCAGACTCATCCCCCTCGGAGATGAGCCCAAACTTCAGCCAAACTTCAGTAGTTTGACGGATTGTTGATGGTCCAAAAGTCAGAGACATGTTTTCCCAGGCTCACATGCTGCCTCCTGTCAGACAGGAAGTCTATGATCCACCTGCAGGTGGAATCGGCCACGCTCAGCTGGGACAGCTTGTCCTGTATGCAAGGCACCCGCCTGCCATCGGGAGCAACTTGGGGTTCAGTGTCTTGCCCAAGGACACTTCAGCACGTGGAGTCATGTGGGCCAGGAATTGGACCGCCACCCTTATGATTAGTGGACAACCCGCTCTACCACCTGAGCCACAGCCACCCATAACAGTTCATTTACAGGACCGTATATGGCAGATAAGCCTTATACAAAAAACAAAGTGTGATATAATAAAGAATTGCATTGCTGTGGTGAAATTTTATGTTAGGAGATGTTTATTTAACATTTATGGAAGGCGTGTCAGTGTAAGTTTCCAAACACTTACGTTATAGCAGTTGAAGGTTCTGATGTTGATCGTATTGCACTCATGTAGCGTGATATCTCTTGTGCTTCTGGAATAGCTAGGCCATTTTTCTGTGAAAACAGCTTTAATGTACAAAGCTTAACTATTACTTCTAAATATATATATAGTTTGGCTTCAGTTCAGTTTGCTTCCTTGTTTGAAATGCCCAGAGGTGCTGTGTTTAATTTTCTGGCGCACGTCGGACATTTTTCCACACATAGGTTCCACCATAGCAGTCATGCTGCAGTGAGGGGAAATGCTTCCCAGCAGTATCGTGTTGCACTGTAGCTTTAGCAGAATCGTTAGGGTCTTCTTCTGTTGTGCTTGGACCTAAAGTCACTGTGAACACTCTTGCTCTCACTCCTAAAATACAGGCATGGGGCAAAAAGAGGTTCAAACTTTAGTACTTAATGTTCATATCTACAATGGGCCACATCCATCAGTTAAAAGAATATTTTGGTCAAGTACATATAACCTGTTTTGCAATGCAATTATTATTTAATTATTATTATTATTATTATTATTATTATTATTATTATTAACACATTATTTCAACTACAGCTTTTCTCGCTTACCTTAATCAGTTTCTTAGTCATCTTCTCTGACTTATGTTGTATTCACTCAACATTTGGCACTAAGCCTTCCAAAGTTTTCACATAGTCTGTCAGTTTAAGATTCTCATGCTGCAGCGTCTTGTATTCCAGAGCCTTCTGAGCTTTCTCCTCAGCAGTTCTTGAAGTTCAACAATCAAAGGATATTTACTTCTAAACATACATTCAGACACATTTGAGGAATGAATCAGGATGCAAGAAAATGGCATGAAAATCTTTTTGTGTAAGGGACAAAAGATTTCAGAAGTGTGTCTACACAAGAACCAAAACATACACAGGTTTCTTAATATGCATGTTAATGAGTGTCTGAAATTTCTAAGTATGCTGTATTTACTCCTCCAGGCTTCAAATACATATATATTTTTTCCACACACACACACACACACACACACACACACACACACACACACACACACACACACACACACACACATGCACACACACACCCACACACACACACACACACAATAGCAGTGAATTTATGAGAAGAAAAGCTTACCTTCATGTGTGAGTACTTGCCGCAGAGGATACTGTGAGCCTCCCTAAAATACAGCCATGGGACAAACTTGAGTGATTAATCTTCACATCTGCAATGGGCCATTTCACTTGTTTATACAAAAATTTGTCATTGTAAACAGATGCTGTGATGTAATTAACCCTTCAATGCAAACATGTTTCGCCAAACATTATTACATATTCGGGTCGTTAGGGAACCGGAGTATATATCTAAGGCGGACGGATCTCTAAACTGCCCCAATAGTATAAAACTGTCCTAATATTTCATTAACAATTACAAAATAATAAAATACAGCATATTTCATTATATTTTGACATTTTATTTGTCAAACAAATAAAATCATCAAACAGATGCAAAAATATACACTGTTAAAATTACACACTAATAAACTAAACACTTGCTAAAATAGTGAAAGTATTGTAGCATTTTCATTCAATCATTTCAGTCACCATAACAAAATTAAAATCAATACAATAATTTTCATAATTTAAGACATTTTATCCTGTATAATTTTCTTGGCTAAAACAATATTATCAAGTAATATTATGATAGGCACCTTCTGCGCTTCCCCTGGTAAATTCAATATCTGGCTCATATTCTGGATCCGGATCATTCAATACGTTACTCTCAATAGGCTACTATCATGTTCATAATCATCAAAATCAATAGTTTGTTCGCCGACCGTCAGATGACGCTAATGTTTGATAAGAAACTTGTTCTGCAGTAAATCGCTGAGCCATGTCAAGTTTTGTAACGTTTCTTTTATGTCTAGGGTAATTATGATTGACACATTACATCATCATTGTTTACCAATCATTCCCACCTTGAGGAATAAACGTGAATTGCAATTATTGAGCCGTGAGAGATTCAATATTGTTGTGCAGAAAAATATACTTACACTATTACATACAGTGGGGGAAAAAAGTATTCGATCCCCTGCTGATTTTGTACGTTTGCCCACTGACAAAGAAATGATCAGTCTATGATTTTAATGGTAGGTGTATTTTAACAGTGAGAGACAGAATAACAACAAAAAAATCCAGAAAAACGCATTTCAAAAAAGTTATAAATTGATTTGCATTTTAATGAGTGAAATAAGTATTTGACTCCTTTGACTTAGTACTTGGTGGCAAAACCCTTGTTGGCAATCACAGAGGTCAGACGTTTCTTGTAGTTGGCCACCAGGTTTGCACACATCTCAGGAGGGATTTTGTCCCACTCCTCTTTGCAGATCCTCTCCAAGTCATTAAGGTCATTTTCAATGCCCTGGCTGAGGGAAGGAGGTTTTCACCCAAGATTTGACGGTACATGGCCCCGTCCATCGTCCCTTTGATAAGGTGCAGTTGTCCTGTCCCCTTAGCAGAAAACACCCCCAAAGCATAATGTTCCCACCTCCATGTTTGACGGTGGGGGTGGTGTTATGACTTGGGGTCATAGGCAGCATTCCTCCTCCTCCAAACACGGAGAGTTGAGTTGATGCCAAAGAGATCTGACCACACCTGATCACAACACTTACACCCAGTTCTCCTCTGAATCATTCAGGCAAACTTCAGATGGGCCTGTACATGTGCTTTCTTGAGCAGGGGGACCTTGCGGGTGCTGCAGGATTTCAGTCCTTCACGGCGTAGTGTGTTACCAATTGTTTTCTTGGTGACTATGGTCCCAGCTGCCTTGAGATCATTAACAAGATCCTCCCGTGTAGTTCTGGGCTGATTCCTCACCGTTCTCATGATCATTGAAACTCCACGAGGTGAGATCTTGCATGGAGCCCCAGACCGAGGGAGACTGACAGTTTCTTCCATTTGTGAATAATCGCACCAACTGTTGTCACCTTCTCACCAAGCTGCTTGGTGATGGTCTTGTAGCCCATTCCAGCCTTGTGTAGGTCTACAGTCTTGTCCCTGACATCCTTGGACTGCTCTTTGGTCTTGGCCATGGTGGAGAGTTTGGAATCTGATTGATTGATTGCTTCTGTGGACAGGTGTCTTTTTACAGGTAACAAACTGAGATTAGGAGCACTCCCTTTAAAAGACATTACCTGTGTAAAAGACACCTGGGAGCCAAAAATCTTGCTGATTGATAGGGGATCAAATACTTATTTCCCTCATTAAAATGCAAATCAATTTATAACTTTTTTGAAATGTGTTTTTCTGGATTTTTTTGTTGTTATTCTGTCTCTCACTGTTAAAATACACCTACCATTAAAATTATAGACTGATAATTTCTTTGTCAGTGGGCAAACATACAAAATCAGCATGGGATCAAATACTCCCCCCCCCCACTGTACCTAGGGTCAGTAGCAACCCTATAAACTTTTTATAATAAATTAATTATAAAACAATTTTATATGTTTTTTTCTTGTTATATTGTTGATAACAAATAGATTGAGGAAAACTAAGAAGGTGAGGTCTAATGTGAAAAAAATTAACAAGGGGGAGGGTACTGGAGGAGGTATGTATGAGCATTAGACATCAGAGCCTTCTGAGCCACTTCAGCCAGAGAGACCTGGAAGTTAACAAGCAGGTTAAGGTTATTTACTTTTACACTCACATTTGAAAAAAATCTAAGAACTGATTCATCATTCAGGTCTCCCAAATAACAAATGAGTGATGGCCCATAAGCTATCTAATAATATTTTATTTTCTAGTTTTACTTTAGCTTTTGAGTTTGTTACATTCCAGACCATTTGCTGGACATGCTACCAGAAACTAAATATGGAACACACAGTAGTGCTATGAGTCAAACTGGTTTGGATCCTTTAAGCTGCAATTTATTATACACCCACCCTCCTCTTTATTATGAACACCTGTACACCTGCTCATTTATGCAGTTATCAGTCAGTAATGTGGCAGCAGCACAATGCATAAAATCATACAGATACTGGTCAAAAGTTTCAGTTAATGTTCATATCAAACATCAGAACGGGGGAAAAATGTGGGATAGAGTGTTGGCAGCACTTGGCCCAAATTTTAACAGAATGTTCCTTAGACCCCAATCAGTGTGCCAAATGTAAAAATAATAATAATAATAATAATAATAATAATAATAATAATAATAATAATAATAATAATAATAATAATAACAATAATAATATGAATAAAAAACACTATAGGGTTCCTACAGTATGCATCTTTGGTGCTTGGCACCCTAAAGATTGTCACTTAAATGTGCCCTCCACTAATATTGGCAACCTTGGTAATTATGAGCAAAGAAGGCTGTGAAAAATTATCTTTATTGTTTAACCTTTTGATATTTTGCTCAGAAAATTCACAAAAGTTCTCAACTCTTGTTGTTATCAAACAATTGCAAACAAAACACAGGTTTATCCAAAATGAATATCTTTGTTAAATATAG
The DNA here is from genome assembly GCA_023630585.1 of Cranoglanis bouderius. Lineage (NCBI taxonomy): Eukaryota > Metazoa > Chordata > Actinopteri > Siluriformes > Cranoglanididae > Cranoglanis > Cranoglanis bouderius. Next base: position 25,699,035 of record CM042540.1, read on the forward strand.
GTGTGCAACAATTATTGGCACCCCTATGAATTCATAGAAAAATATATTTGAAGTAAATTTCCATTGATATTCTAAATTTTTTTTTAGTACACCTGGGTAACTCAGAACAGGAAATTGTCCAACCATGACAATTTCACAGGGGTATAAACATGAGATAACACATAGGCCAGATTCCCTTAGTCATTCATAACAATGGGTAAGACCAAGGAATATAGCTGTGATGTGCAGCAAAAGGTTGTTGAGCTTCACAAAATGGGAAGTAGCTACAAGAAAATAGCATTGAAAATGCCCATTTCCACCATCAGGGCAATAATTAAGAAGTTCCAGTCAACTGGAAATGTTATGAATCAACCTGGAATTGGACGTGTGTCTATATTGTCTCAACGCACTGTGAAGAGGATGGTTCGAGTGGCCAAAAAAATCTCAGCTGGAGAATTGCAAAAGTTGGAAGAACATGTTCTTGCAAGTTGTAATTTGTGATGTTGTGATTTGTTTCTAGTCAGTGGTGATTAAAATGTCCACATCATGGTAAGGCTTTGAAAGATCCAGCTGTCATGGTTCAATACCATCAAAACATGCCAATGTATTCATCAGGTTATCAATGTCAACAATGATATTAATTATGAATTAATACTAAGTAGTGAGTATCTGGGAGTGTGAGAGAACTGTTTTCCTGCCATCTCATGGAAACACTTGTCCATTTGAGGACTGCATGGTAAATTTACTACACTGTCCTGATGTGATATAGGTAGTGAATTTCACTTTTGGAGTTTTATTTCTAGTTTGTTACAGTGTTTCAAGTTTATGCTTCATTCACAGTAAATCTTTAACCTGCTCTAATTTTTCTGATTGCCTCTTGTTACTACGTGAGAAGATACCACTTAAGTGATAACACAGAAGTGCTGACTCATACTGTGCGTTATCTGATGTTCAGAAACTTTTGGCCAACATTCACAATCAGAAGTTCCTGTAAGTGGCAGGGAAGAAGCTTCTGATGCATGTGGCAGCAGCCAATAAGCAGGTAACTGCTGATTTTACCCAGCCAACTTGCAGAGTCATTCAAAACAAAGCAATGTGTACTATCAAGGTTTCTTTCTTGGACAGGATGTGTTCGGTGTTCAGTTGGACTCTCGTTTCCTGAGAATGCAGTCCTAACCAGATTTGATCGAGATTTACTTGCTCAAGGCTTGGGTTAGCTTGGAAATTAGTTAGCTCTATGCAAAGTAATAGTTAAGTAAGCATAAATTATTTGAGTTTTATTTTTAAAAAATAATAATAGAAAAGCACTCTTCTATGAGTAAAGCTAACTTTCTACTTCTTCTCCATTTATGCATTGTGCAGCTGCACTATCTCAACATCTTCGATGTGTTCTAAGAGCTCATCATGTTTGTCTATCTTATAAATGATTCATCTCCCGAGGCTTTAAGTGTCTCATAATTATTTGTAAAAAGAAAATATTTTTAGGATCTTGTCTCCAAACAAACAGGTTTATTACAGTTGATTCATTACTCTCATTGCAAGGTGATTAATCTAAAGGTCATGAAAATTTTCCAACATTGGATGGGGGATTCTTGTTGTGCCTGTTCATACTGATCAACCTGTGGGACATTGACATCTGGGAGAGCAGTTATTTTTAGTGTTTGTTGTAAGTGTAGAACATTTTCTGATCCCATGATATATGATAATATGATACGCAGGTCTGCTTTGAATCACATGTCTGATCTGGCTCAGTGATATAATGTGGGAAATGGATATCTATTGTTTAATATTCATGGTAGTTCTAACTCCATTTTTTTCATAATGGCCGTTAGTTATATTGACTGTAGTCAAGATAACTAATGAATAAAATGAATCTATATTTTTTTTTCATGATAGATTATTGATTAAATTTATGTCTCAAATATCAGTTTGTTGTCCTGTCTGATTTAACCAACAAATGTCCTGAATTTACATTTAAGTTATCCTCAATATCGCAGCGCCATTATTGGCACCCCATGTAAATAACATGCTGTGCATAATATTTTGAACTTAAACTTATGGGGACATTGTACAGATGAATTTAATATTCATTTTTATTTGTTTTTTATATATATATATATATATATATATATATATATATATATATATATATATATATATATATATATATATATATATATATATATATATATATATATACCTTTGATATATAACTTTTTAAATCACTTTTATTTACTTCAAAACACTGTGTATGTGGACCACAGGTTTTCAATGTTGTTCAAATATGCAGAACACCTTGTCAACTGCTAAACCCTAATATGGTGTTTCCGCATCTATTCTTCTTGTTTAGAAATTTGAATCATAGTGTGTAATTTTTATTGTATACACTAGTATTTGGTCATTTTAATGAACCACTATTTTCACACAGAAGCTACATTAAATCACATGGGATGCATGGCAGAAATGTATAGTGACCATCCATTCAATCTGCATTGCATGTGTTCCATCCATGCGGCACAACAGCACATTGATTTTTTTAAAAAGAGAGTAATGCCTGACAACGTACAACAGTGTCCATAAAAAATAAGAGCTTGGGACTGACATTGCTGCATGTAAAAACCAGTTTACTTAAAAATCAGACACAAAACAGTTGGATGGTGAATTAACCACATATTTGTGTTTATTCTGATTACCCATAAGTATCATTGTGAAACAGTTTGTATACTAGTAGACTTAAGCATGAGCATAAAATAAACACAACAGGGTGTGTGGGCTTGTGGTTTTTGTATGTCTCACAGAGCTTTTGTGGATTGAAACGCTTGTTAAAATAGATGCGTATCTGCTAAAAATGCACCAGAAACACATGCGGTTTTGGTCCTTCAAAGGGCTTGCAATTAAGTCAGTGTGGGCCAGGTAGAAACTGAACAATGGATATTATCATCTCTGTAAAAGTCATTGTCATAATTATCATTACCATGAGGAAGGCCAGCACTAAGACACCATAACCAGAATCTCCAAAGTGTTCTAGATTAAGTTAAGTTTTTCATTTTAACATTTAAGTGTTTCTGTTATCATTTGTATTGTGCAGTAGTGAATTCTGTTCAAAAGATTCTCTGATTTATCACATTTAAGATTTCATTTGCAATTTTTAGTTCTAACGGTTTTGAGAAACTTTGCGGATCAAATGCAATTACTTTGAAAGTTAATACTTTTTTATTTATTTATTTTTTAAAACTTAATGACTATTAAGATACTATTTTAATTATGCATAGCAGCTGCGCCGTCTGGCTCATCTCTCCACCATTAAAAGAACAATCTATCATTTTGAGTAGTTGCCCCTTATTGCCCTGCTTGCTTAAGTACACAAAATGATCCTACAAGATGTAAGATTTTGGTGTTTCACACTCTCAGGTAGTGAAATGCCATGGCAAGCTACTTGTAGAAAAAAAAAAAAAAAACATTTTGTAACATGAATTGTGCTGTACTGCACAGATTAATCTCATGACCAGGAGAGCCAAATCAATAAACAGGGCTGCATCCCAAACATCATGATGCATACTCAGCAGTAGTGACACCAATGGCATACTGACAAACTATATAGAATGGTAATATGAAGTTTGGGATGCAGCCGACTTATTAGTTTCTGTCAGAATATAATCGGCCACCACTGCTGCGTAGGCATTTTTCCTGAGACTCCAAGTATCTCCTACATTGATAGACATAAGCCAGCCCTCTAACTGACTAGTTATCTTAAATACAGTATAGAGAACAAAACTCACCTCTGGTTGCTTCTGATGTGATGCACTGGAGGCTACTGGTTGGGCTACAACAGCAGAAGAGAACATCAGATTCCACTCCTGTCATCCAAGAACAAGAATCTGAGGCTATCACAGACTAACCCAATCTGGACAGTTAAATACTGGAAAAATATCAGGTTCCCTGATCTTGTGCTGAATACATTTTCCTTACAGTACAATATTGGACTCTTCTTCTGATTGGGTGTCGGCTCACTGTGTAGTCAGACCTCCTTTATGCCAAAAGTTAGTGTGTTAGCTGACATATAACATATAACATACAGTATCTCACAAACGTGAGTACACCCCTCACATTTTTGTAAATATTTTATTATATCTTTTCATGGGACAACACTGAAGAAATGACACTTTGCTGCAATGTAAAGTCGTGAGTGTACAGCTTGTATAACAGTGTAAATTTGCTGTCCCCTCAAAATAACTCAACACACAGCCATTAATGTCTAAACCGCTGGCAACAAAAGTGAGTACACCCCTAAGTGAAAATGTTCAAATTGGGCCCAATTAGCCATTTTCCCTCCCCGGTGTCATGTGACTCGTTAGTGTTACAAGGTCTCGGGTGTGAATGGGGAGCAGGTGTGTTAAGTTTGGTGTTATCGCTCTCATACTCTCTCATACTGGTCACTGGAAGTTCAACATGGCACCTCATGGCAAAGAACTCTCTGAGGATCTGAAAAAAAGAATTGTTGCTCTACATAAAGATGGCCTAGGCTATAAGAAGATTGCCAACACCCTGAAACTGAGCATGGTGGCCAAGACCATATAGCGGTTTAACAGGACAGGTTCCACTCACAACAGGCCTCGTTGTGGTCGACCAAAGAAGTTGAGTGCACGTGCTCAGCATCATATCCAGAGGTTGGCTTTGCAGAATAGACATATGAGTGCTGCCAGCATTGCTGCAGAGGTTGAAGGGGTGGGGGGTCAGCCTGTCAGTGCTCAGACCATACGCCGCACACTGCATCAAATTGGTCTGCATGGCTGTCGTCCCAGAAGGAAGCCTCTTCTAAAGAGGATGCACAAGAAAGCACGCAAACAGTTTGCTGAAGACAAGCAGACTAAGGACATGGATTACTGGAACCATGTCCTGTGGTCTGTTGAGACCGAGATAAACTTATTTGGTTCAGATGGTGTCAAGCGTGTGTGGCGGCAGCCAGGTGAGGAGTATAAAGACAAGTGTGTCTTGCCTACAGTCAAGCATGGTGGTGGGAGTGTCATGGTCTGGGGCTGCATGAGTGCTGCCGGCACTGGGGAGTGTACTGTGACATGTACTGTGACATACTGAAGCAGAGCATGATCCCCTCCCTTCGGAAACTGGGCCGCAGGGCAGTATTCCAACATGATAACGACCCCAAACACACCTCCAAGACGACCACTGCCTTGCTAAAGAAGCTGAGGGTAAAGGTGATGGACTGGCCAAGCATGTCTCCAGACCTAAACGCTATTGAGCATCTGTGGGGCATCCTCAAAAGGAAGGTGGAGAAGCGCAAGGTCTCTAACATCCACCAGCTCTGTGATGTTGTCATGGAGGAGTGGAAAAGGACTCCAGTGGCAACCTGTGAAGCTCTGGTGAACTGCATGCCCAACAGGGTTAAGGCAGTGCTGGAAAATAATGGTGGCCACACAAAATATTGACACTTTGGGCCCAATTTGGACATTTTCACTTAGGGATGTACTCACTTTTGTTGCCAGCGGTTTAGACATTAATGGCTGTGTGTTGAGTTATTTTGAGGGGACAGCAAATTTACACTGTTATACAAGCTGTACACTCACTACTTTACATTGTAGCAAAGTGTCATTTCGTCTGTGTTGCCCCATGAAAAGATATAATAAAATATTTATAAAAATGTGAGGGGTGTACTCACTTTTGTGAGATACTGTAGGTAAAGTGTAGATCCTAACTGGAATTTGTGCAGTCACAGTATGTGAACAACAGTGCAAAAGGTTATAAAGTAAATATCGTAGCTGTAAGTAGCTGTTTGTAATGTGTAGTGTGTGAGCAGTCTAGGGCTATATCTATAGCCATAGAAGAGTATAATAAGCAGATGAAGCAACAGTACAAAGTAGCATGTTTTAAAAAAAAAATTTTTTACAATAAATTAGATGTAGTACTATGTGTAGTGTGTAATAGATATGATCAATATATTGCACAGTGACTGGACTGAGTGCTTAGCGGCAGTAAAGTGGTAATAGTGCCCTTTGAAATATTGCCTGCCCAAAAGTGACAGAAACATGTGAAGAAATTGTCCAGTGTCTGTGAGGTGATCAGTGTGTGGGAGTAAGGGTGTGGGTGGCAGTGCAAGGCATGACTGAAAGAGTGGGAGAAGGAGTAATGACTGGAATACAGTTTATTCAGGATTCTGATGGCCTGCAGGTAGAAACCGTTCTTCAACCTGCTGGTTCTGGATTGAATGCTGTGGAACCCTCTTCCTGATGGCAGTCTGGTAAACATTCCGTCTGCTGGTTGATTGTGGTCTGTGGTGTTTTTGTGAGCCTTCCTCAGAGATTGTGTATGGAAGATGTCTTGCAAGGCTGGGAGTTTGTTGGCAATGATGAGTTCATAACTCTTTCCACAGCAGCCCCTCAGATGTATGAGGGGGCATGGCCAACCCCCTACAGTCTCCTGTAGTCCATGATCATCTCCTTAGTTTTGCTGATGCTGCTGTCTCTGACCTCACCTCTGTAGGCTGTCTCATCTCCATGATGGAGATAAGACCCATGATGGTAGTATCGTCAGCAAACCTGAAAATGACACTGGAGCTGTGCTTGGTGACACAGTCATGAGTAAACAAGGAGTACAGGAGGGGGATGAGAACACATACCTGTGGAGTCACCGATTTTCATCACCTGGGATCTGCGCATCAGAAAGTCCAAAATATTTTGATATTGATATTTGTACAGGAATTTCCTTCTAGATAAAAACAAAACAAACAAACAAACAAAAAAACATCTAGATAACAGGTGTTAATCCCATTGAAAATTTTGCATTCTATGAAAATGTGAAATGTGGCAGTCTGGGAAAACTCATCAATGTGGATAAATTTTGGCAAACAGCCAAACAAAGATGAAACATCTGATTTTGGCTAGAATTGGGTTGTTCTGCCTATAATATGCTTTGACACGTCAACTTCAAGAATCCATAAATATGCAGTATTTCACCAAAATTATGTGGAAATGTTTTTATTTACTTTGCAATCTTCAGTCTATTTAAAGATGTCTGTAACCTTGCTAGGTAAATGTGATTCTATTTCATCCCTTCTAACTGACAGGGTGGTGTCTAACACCTGGATATTCTCTCATGTACTTACACACACATTCCGAGCCCATCAATAAAGTGACAAAGTTACAATGACATATTATTTGGCTATAAATACCTTCATGCCATGTCATGTTTTTCCTTTTTCTCTACTCGCAATTGTGCACATGCTGTCTGACCGCATGTAAGACTTGGAGCTCTCCTGTGCAGCTTATGAGTATAGTCGGACCAATAGTTTTTCTGTCCTCTAAAGCTGTGTTTTTATTCTGTTTTTTTTCTCTCCACTCCAGTGAATGCATCCATTTCATTATCTGTAGGAGCATTCAGTTTGTGACGTACTAGCTTAGTTTCTCTTCTTGCTAGCTTAGCTTTTTAGCTTACACTCTGTGGTGTCCAAGATAGCTAGAGTGTTGTTGTTCAGCAGCTTGCTCTGAATCACAGGATAGGTTGTCCCTCCGTCTCTCTCTCATCCTCTGGAGCTATCAATGATAAACAGGTCCAGAGCATGCATGTCCCTCCTTTGTGCTGCCGACCGCACCCCAGCCAAATTGCTTACTCTGTGACAGCAGATTTTCGCAGCCCCCTACTGGCTAGTGGGCCTGTAATTAGCTGGTGTTGTCGGTATTCACAGTGTTGGAGCGTATGCATGCCTCCGTTTGCTCTTACCCTGCCAAATTCTTGGCTTAGCAACTCTGAAAAAGCTCATGCTCTGCCCTTGGCTCTGCGGCTAACTATTCCAGTGGACCATGTTGTGTTCAGCCCAAACTGTCATGTGATTGCACTCATGCAGTCACTGTTTGAATCTCAAGGACCAGCTGTGTGACCTTGTCCCTCTGGAGATGCAAAGCCTTTCTCAATAAGGACGTAAATCAGTAGCAGTTTCTCATTGGAGAGAGTCACCACAGACAACTTCTTCACTGGAAGTATCACAGTTTGTAGTGTGGTGTCATACAAGAAAAAGGGGGTGTACCTGCAATGTGAAGTCAAAACATATTAACTTGCTAGAATTGAAGGTGGCCTGGCTGATCCTCAGGTTCTTCCTACTTGTTCTGAGACACTGTCCCATCCTGATCAATTTGGACAATGGAGTAATGTTCAGTTACATCAATCACCAGGGCAGCACAAGTTGAAAAAATTCTCTCTTCCTTAAATTAAAACTCTTCAAGTGTGCTCACAAATGGTTAGCCTCACTGAGATCTAGCCATCACAGTGAGGCAGCGGATGCACTGTCAAGGCAGCACATATGCCCAGTAGGTGATGCTATTTGGTAACCCTGGCCAGACTATCTGTGCCTCTTGGTTCGGCCCCTTAAAGCAGTTGGCAGCTTGATGACTATCATAAATGCTAAAGTCCCTTATGACCTCCCTGGACCAAACCATAAAGGATGCTGATTTGAATTGGTATCATTGAACACAGCCTTTTTGGTGGGGATCACATCAGTAAGGGTAAGAGAACTGCATGCCTTTGCAATAAACTTGCCTTGCATGCACTAGTGAGCAGATGATTCCAGAATGACCTTATGACTGAACTTACTACCTATGGTTATTTCACCCAAATTTGTGAACTAGACAATTGACTGTGCAATGTCCTATGAATGATAATCTGCAGAATGTTCCCTATTGTGTCCAGTATGTGCCTTATGGTACTATTTGAACCACATGGCAGCTATTTTTCACCATGTAACTTCTCCAGATTCTATAAGGTCAACATTGCCCCTTTTAAAGGCATGAGCATGGCTGTAATCTCTGAACATCTTCCTAGTTGGCCACTGGTCAGTTAGTTTCTCATGTCCTTGTGGCAGGGGGAATTCTGGTATTACACACCGCTCCTGGCACTTACAAGGGCTGAAATGTTAGTTGTGGAAGTAACTGTGATTCTGTGAACAATGGATAACCACCATGGTTCCCTGTAATTTGCAACCACCACCGATCCAGAAAGAAGTGGTGTGGTGTGAAAGTATTGATAAGTGTTGTCACTATCACTTTGTGACTTTGTTTAATACAGTATAGGGCTAGGTTTGTTAAATAAGTTAAACCAGGAGGTTTTCAAAAGTATCACAGTGTGTTTCCAGTTCATTTCTTGGTCTTTATTTAAGCACGGTTGATATTCCTTTCTGTTTTCTATCCATCATTTCAGTGTTTACTTCTTAGCACAGTAAGCAAAGAGGCTTGTGTTGTCCTTGCCCCATCAGTACCAATGCAAGAGGGTCAGTTGAAGTTGGTTTATGGTAATCACTAGCTAAATATCATTTCAAATGATAAACAGAAGTGCTTCCTAAACAGCGAAAAACTGGGAGTGTATGGCTGTTTTCAGTAGACTTTAAAAAAGTTCATTATAGAAGATGAGCTGCAGGTGTTATGGGACTGGATGCTGGGACAGTGTCTCCATCTAGTGGCTAGATGGATAGAGCTAGTTATGTATGTAATTGTGGCTCTATGAAAACAGGATAATTACATAGATACCTTCTTGTGTGCATGCATATGCATGCTTAGACCTTTCAACAAATTCACTTTGACCATTAAGGGGTGGCTGTGGTTCAGGTGGTAGAGAGGGTTGTCCACTGATCGTAGGGTTGGCGGTTCAATTCCCGGCCCACACTCCATGTGCTGAAGTGTTCTTGGGCAAGACACTGAACCCCAAGTTGCTCCCGATGGCAGGCAGGTGCCTTGCATGGTAGCTCTGCTGCCATTGGTGTGTGAATGGGTGAATGAGACACAGTGTAAAGCGCTTTGTGAACCACAAAAAGGTTGAAAAGTGCTATATAAGTGTAGACCATTTACCATATGATGTAGTATTTGAAATACACCGATCAGCCATAACCCACCTGCCTAATATTGTGTAGGTCCCCCTTGTGCCACCAAAACAGCTCTGACCTGTCGAGGCATGGACTCCACAAGACCTCTGAAGGTGTGCTGTGGTATCTGGCACCAAGACTTTAGCAGCAGATCCTTTATGTCCTGTAGTTTGTCTAGCACATCCCACAGATGTTCAATCAGATTGAGATCTGGGGAATGCAATAATGTTTAAGTAGTTGGTACGTGCCAAAGTAACATCCACATGAATGCCAAGACCCAAGGTTTCCCAGCAGAGCGTTGCCCAGAGCATCACACTGCCTCGGCTTGCCTTCTTCCCATAGTGCATCCTGGTGCCATCTCTTCCCCAGGTAAGTGAAGCACACGCACCCGGCCGTCCACATGATGTAAAAGAAAATGTGGTTATCAGACCAGGCCACCTTCTCCCATTGCTCCATGGTCCAGTTCTGATGCACATCTGCCCATTGTAGGTGCTTTTGGCAGTGGACAGGGGTCAGCATCGGCACTCTGACTGGCCTGTGTCTATGCAGCCCCATACACAGTAAGCTGCGATGCACTGTGTGCTCTGACACCTTTCTATCATAGCCAGCATTAACTTTTTCAGCAATTTGTGCTACAGTAGCTCTTCTGTGGGATCAGACCAGACGGGCTTGCCTTCGCTCCCCAATGCATCAGTGAGCCTTGGGTGCCCATGAGCCTGTTGCTGGTCCATAATTGGACCACTTTTCATAGGTACTAACCACTGCATATCAGGAACACCCCAGAAGACCTGCCATTTTGGAGATGCTCTGACCCAGTCATCTAGTCATCACAATTTAGCCTTTGACAAAGTCGTTCAGATCCTTACACTTGCCCATTTTTCCTGCTTCCAACACTTCAGCTTTGAAAACTGACTTTTCACTTGCTGTCTAATATATCCCACCCCTTGATAGGTGCCATTGTAATGAGATAATCAATGTTATTCACTTCACCTGTCAGTAGTTTTAATTTTATGGCTGTAAATACTATTATGCCATCATTTCACTTCTCGCAGTGTGTCCATCAAAGTGGTGCTGGTTATGAATGCCATAGGACATGATGTTCATACCAACATAGTTATGTACGTAATTAGCATCATATTTCACCCATCCTAACCACCAGGGGCAGTCAGAATCACCTTGATAATACACCAATGTCATGCACAAATGACACATGAGGAATCAACACAGCTTAGGACTGAATGGAAAGGTGTACAGAAATGACCATAATACTCATGCCACTGGGAGGAGTGATGTTAACCCTGAAGAGCCAAGACACATCTACATGTTCTTTGGTCTGTCCTTTCTTTTGAAGTTTCAACACATAAAACTGTGCAAGCTGAGCACGACTGCTTGTTATGGAGCTTGGAAGCTGACAAAAGTATTTGAAAGTAAATTTCGGACAATTTAATTATATACATATCCGATTTGTAAAAATTCTTTCTATTTCTGTGGTGTATTTAATAAATTTATATTTCTGCCAACATTTTCTGTAAATTATGGGTTATTGGTTATTTTAAATGTAATTCATTTTAAATTGAATTTTCAAAAATATAGACTTTATATAAATTAGACAAAAGGTGAAGCATTTAGGATTCCCAGGGAAAAGTAGATGCTTTCAGAGTGGTTGAACTCAGCAGGTGTCTGTCACAGTTCATGAAGTGAAATGAAGTGATGTAATTTTGAGTCAAAATGGAAAATATGAACCTTAATGAGGTAAGTGCATCTAAACTTTTTTTGTTCTACTGAAATGGATAAATTCCTATTGAATTCCTGTTCGTATTTTGGCTGTTATCTGCTGGTTGCCATCAAGCAAGCCTAACTAGTGTAAATAATTATGATGGGCATATACAGTGGTTATAGAAAAGAATCACCCCCCTTTTAAATAATCATTTTGTTGCTTTTTAGCCTGAAATGAAGAAGGATACCGTTTTTGTTTTGTCCAGCTGTATTTGCTCAGTGCAACTTATAACATCCAAGTGAAAGATATAACACCAACATGTCAGAAAAAAACAAAACAAAAAAAAAAACAGAATCACTGAGTTGGAAAAAGGCTCACCCCCCTCCTAAAAATGACTTGTAAACTCAATCAGGTGTAGCTAATTACCTTCTCAATGGCGCACAAAGCCATTTGACTTTCAACTGTGATCAGATGTGGTCATTTGGATTAGCTCAGCATGAAAAGAGCTTTCCTGTATCATTTTTCAGTCCTTGGTAGTGCAACTGAAGCAAACAATCAACTATGGGTGGCAAGGCACTGTCAAAAGATCTCCGGGATAAAGTTGTGGACAGACACAAGTCAGGTGATGGATACAAAAAAATATCAAAGGCTTTATCAAAGCACAGTGAAGTCTATTATTAAGAAGTGGAAGGTATTTGGTACAACACAGACCCTCCTTGGATCAGGACGTCGCTCCAAACTGGATGAAAGAGCCAGGAGGAAACTGGTCAGAGAGGCTACCAAGAGGCCAACATCAACTCTGAAGCAGTTGCAGAAATTTATGATAAAGAGTGGTCATTGTGTGCATGTGACAACAATATCACAAATTCTCCACAAATGTGGATTGTATGGGAGGGTTGCAAAAAAAAAGCCACCCACGACTGAGCTTTGCCAAAACGCACCTTGAAGATTCTGAGGCCACATGGAAAAAGGTGTTATGGTCAGATGAGACTACAATTGAATTATTTGGCCTCAACACCAAACGATATGTCTGGCAGAAATCCAATACAGCTCACCATCCAAATAAAACCATTCCTACAGTAAAGCATGGAGGTGGTAATATCCTATTATGGGGGTGTTTCTCTGCAGCAGGGACTGGAGCACTTGTCAGGATAGAATGAAAATGGATGGGGCAAAATACTGTCACATTCTTGAGGAAAATCTGCTGCTCTCTGCCAGAAAGTTGTCAATGGGAAGAAGGTTTACCTTCCAACATGACAATGACCCAAAGCACACAGCAAAACTGACCACACAGTGGTTGAAGGAGAAAAAGGTGAATGTCCTTGCATGGCCTAGTCAGAGCCCAGACTTAAACCCCATTGAAAATCTGTGGAATGACTTGAAGACCGCAGTCCACAAACGCTCACCATCAAATTTAACTGAACTTGAGCAGTTCTGCTAAGAAGAGTGGGCAAATATTGCAAAGTCTAGATGTGCAATGTTAGTAGAGACATATCCCAACAGACTAAAGGCTGTAATTAAAGCAAAAGGTGGTTCAACAAAATACTGCCACAAGGGGGTGATCTTTTTTCCAACTTTAATTTTATTTTTATTTTTTCCTGACATGTTGGTGTTATATCTTTCACTTGGATGTTATAAGTTGCACAGAGTAAATTCAGCTGGATAAAACAAAAACTGTGGCCATCTTCATTTCAGGCTGAAAAGCAACAAAATGTGATTATTTTCTATACGCACTGTATTAAAACTTGAATATTTAACATAACTGTAGAAAACTAGCCATTTCAAATGACAAGATTTCTCATCATAAAGTGTACTTGTGGCTTTTGTGTTTAATTTGGGTAGCCAATTTAGAACTACTTGATCTACTGTAACCATCAAACAGAGTCTTTGTGTATGGCTTAAAATCCTTAAGATGTGACATTAACCTTGTGTGCTTTAGCCAAATGCTAAAGTCACTGCATAATATTAATACATTTCCCCCAAATTATTGAAGACAAATTTATAGTAGTGTCTCTATAGACAAGTGTTAAATCTTTTGGAACCATATTGATAAAACGCATATTGATAAAACATGTTTGTTCTTACATCTTTGTTAAAGAGAGAAAGAGAGATAGACCCAGCTGTTGTCAGTAGCAGTCTTTATGAAGATTAATGAACAATTTGATGTTTTTAGGCCTCTGCATGAGATCAATGAATGTAATCCTCACAGGGGCCAATGGGGAACATCTCCCACACACATAGACCATGCACATACACACACACACACACACACACACACACACACACACACACACACACACACACACACACACACTGGCCAGGGGGTGCATGTTAAATGTCCAGGTGGTAATCAATGCAGAGAAATTAGCTATTGATCGTGTATAGTTCTGTAATAGGTAACCTATGGGTTTGCTCTTTTAGAAAATTCCAATACTTTCTCCATGGGGATAAAAGCATAATAACTCTATCCAACCAGAAATTAAGCTGTGAATACAAAGACCACTGGGGCATAGACGTACTGTGAACCTTCCATGTAATACAAAGTTCATCAAGTACTTTTTGAGAATCTGGACTTTGTATTGGGTTTTCCATAAGTTTGATCTACGTTTGATTCGTGTGAGTAAAAGGTTATTTTTCATGTTTCACATTTGGATTTTATCATCACAGAACACAGAATTTTTCTATTTATGAACATACATTCAAGGTTGACCATATGCATTGTAAACAATGATTTATAATTGTCACTCATAATTCATTCACCAATTTTGAAGGGAAATGTGTATATTTGATATATTTTACTGTTGAATTGTAAAAAAATATATACACATTTCCCGTTAAAAACAGTTCTACATTTAAACAGTTAAGATCTACATTTATATTTGCATTTAAGATTTATATTTATATTTAAGATTTATATTTAGGATTTACATTTAAGATTTATATTTAGATTTAAAAAAGATTTATATTTACATATGTGGTTTGAAATTTCAGTGTGAATCTAGACTAGACGCAACCAGGCCTGATTACTGCAAACCCTGCTCAATCAAATCAACACTTAAATAGAAATTTTTCCACAGCATGAAGTTGGTTAAAAGGTCTTACCCAGTAACACACTATGCCAAAATTGAAAGAAATTCCAGAAATGATGAGGAAGAAGGTGATTGAAATACATCAGTCTGGGTACAAAGCTATTTCTAAGGTTCTTGGACTCCAAAGGACCACAGTGAGAGCCATTATCTCCAAATGGAAAAACTCAGCATAGTAGTGAACTTTCCCAGAAGTGGCCGACCTTCCAAAATTCCTCCAAGAGCACATCAGCTACTCATCCAGGAAGTCACAAAAGAGCCAAGGACAACATCAAAGGAGCTACAGACATCAATAAAGGTCACTGTTCATGACTTCACTATCAGAAACACACTGGGCAAAAATGGCATCCATGGTAGAGTAGCGAGGTGAAAACCACTGCTAACCCAGAAGGACATTAAGGCTCGTCTGAATTTTGCCAAAACACACCTTGTTGATCCTCAAACCTTTTGGGAGAATGTTCTGTGGATTGATGAGTCGAAAGTGGAACTGTTTAGAAGACAGGGGTCCCGTTACATCTGGTGTAAACTAAACACAGAATTCCACAAAAGAACATCATACCTATGGTCAAACATGGTGGTGGAAGTGTGATGGTGTGGGGATGCTTTGCTGCTTCAGGGCCTGGGCAACTTGCAATAATTGAGGGAAACATGAATTTTGCTCTCTACCAGAAAATCCTAAAGGAGAATGTCCGGTCTTCAGTCCATAAGTTGAAACTCAAGTGCAACTGGATTATGCAGTAGTGATCTATAGCATAGGAGTAAGTCCTAGTTCTAGAAGTAAGTTATCTGAAGCATTTGATTGCAGTTATTGCTGCTAAAGGTGGCACATCAAGATTTTAAGTTTAAAGGGGCGGTTAGTTTTTCACATGGGTGATAGGTGTTGGATAACTTTTTTAGCATCAATAAAATAAATAAATAAATAAATAAATAAAAACTGTATTGTGTTTTACTCAGACTGCCTTTTTCATTTCATTTGAAAAATTCGTTTGAAGATCTAAAACTATTAATTATGAGATACACAAAGAACAGAAGAAATCAGTATATACATACAGTATAGTATATATGTATATGTATGTTCTACATTTATATTTAACATTTCTATTTACATTTAATGCATATTTACCATTTATATGTAACATTTACTTTTAATATTTACACTGAAACTTAAGACTATTATTTGACACGAGCCTAAAAGTATCAGAATGGTCTCAACTTTTTACATTTGGAGCCCCATAGTTGCAGCTCTATAGTTGAACAAGGTGTTCAACTGTGAAATATCTTCCTTTGTTTCTTGCACGTAAATGTAATGAGAAAATGTTGTTGGACATGCATATACTGTTAAACGCGTGAACAAAAATGACCATGTTTGCTGTCTCTCTAAAGACTGTGGAAATAAAGCTATAGATTTGCGATGTGAGGCTTTGAAGGCTTAGAAGTATACAAGACATGAAGCAGCAAAAGCCATGCACATGGTGGAGCTGAGGGTGAATTTTAGTCTATTGGCTGTGCCCCAGATACTGTTTTAGTTACAGTAATAATGATAGAAGATTCAGTCTACTGCTGTCACCTTTGTAGTGCAAAACAAAACAACACAACAAGCAGGAAAATAAGTTAAACTCAGAAAAAACTAACAAAGGTGAACAGTAAGTAAAAGCTACATGTAAAAGATTTTATGTAAAAAAAAAAAAAAAAAAGTATGTGCTTACTGTATCTGCCACTGACGTGATTTTCAGTAAGGTTTTATATAAGCCTAAAGGTTTGATGATTAATCACACAAGGAGAAAAGTGTCCCTTCCCCCTCTGGCCTGAAGGACTTCCTGCATTACTTATTAGCCAGTGTGATAGAGTTGCTGTTTCTAGGTAGAAGATGGAACCCCGGCTACATTTGGGGAGCACCATCATAAATCAAGTTGCAGATAAGCCTTTTCTTCATCCACTTAACGCTGGTTCCCTCTGCCTTAAGATCATTACAGTAAAAAAGTGACACGGTTGATTGATTAAAATGGCGCCTGGCGACGTGGGGTAAATCACGCTAAGTGATGTGACACCACAGATCCTCATATCATATTTCTGTCAGGACAATGATGGTAAAAAGGGTTGTCACTACGTGATATCTGACAACTCAAGCCATCCAGTGCAGTACAAATCCAAATTTACTGCTGGGTTATAGAGAACCGCTGAGGAAGAGTGTGAAAAAAGGAAGCAGTTGTTGTGCATTGTCACTTCTCAAACAACCATGAATTTCATTAAAGAGGACTCTTAGATCTCTAACAAACTGTCAGCCATGAAGGTATTTACCATTCTAACATGCCTTCCAAAACTCTTCAACGCTTGACTCGTTTAAAATGCAGTGTAGTACCTTGGCCTAGTGTTAATTCTTTTTATATGAGGGTGCATTGATATCATTTACCTTTCATTACCACCAGAGGGAGGAAGATTTACAATGTCTCTGTAAAGGCTCATACAACCGCAGATGAACACCTGGCGTTATGTCTTATGTGTTTTTTTTAGGGAAAATATACTTTATATAGTATATTTCCTAAATTATCCATAGGTGGCTTTCTCCACTAGACCAGATCAAGAGTATATGAGCAAAACATGTAATGCTTGAAACCTCATATATTGTCCCTACTTCCACTGTCCAACTCTTGCTTAGATGCAGACATGCAAATGTCTCTGTGGAGGATGGACTGATGAATGATTAAGGGGTGGAAAGTAGGTGTGGGTGTGTTTCATTTGAATGTGCAAATGAAATCTGGCCAACTCAGCAGGAGTTAACATGGCCCTGATCTCCACATTAATCAGGAAGTGTCTTTCTTCAGGAGAATGTTAATGTGGGACTGAATGAGAGTGTACGAGCTGATGCCCAGTGCAGACGGGCAGTATTGTGTTGTTGTTGTGATTTTGGCACCGTGATGTTCACAGTTCGGTTGACTTGCACGGGACTTCTTACTTCATATCAAATAGAGTCAACATAATTTAACAGACTAAAAGGTAATGCTTCATATTAACATTACCACATGATAAATGTCAGCTTCAACAAATCATAGTAACAAGAGTAAGTAGAAAGTAACAAAGTAGGTTATCCCATGCATTAATTGACATTCGTTTAGGCTAAATGTTAACTAAATTGCTTTACGACATGTTCCTATGTGTTTCTCACTCACTGAACTTTCATCTCCGGGTGTAAATATTAAAACCTGCTATTCAGCTTAACTTTTGAATTTGGCTGCTTAACAACCGAAAGCCATTAAGATGCTGGATCATATTCATCATTGGGCACTTGATTTTACTCTACTCCTGGAATCATGGTTTATGAAGATGCCGATTTAGCTTATTTCCTTTATTAAAAAACAAAGATAACTGATTAATTAATACAAGTATCGCTTACTTTTGTTGATGTTACGTATGGTGTATTGATGCTAAAGTACATAGTTCATTCATAGTCAACTAATGCGTTAGAATGTGTCAGGACCATAACGTAATTATTGTGATACTCATTAAAACGAATTTTATGATCAGAGAACAATGCTGTAAGTGCTGTAAATATTCAAACCGGAACTGCAGCAAACGTTGTTCGTGCAAGTAAACAAGACTGTCTCTATCCTGACTGCAGTTTAAGAACATAAATAAGAAAATAAAATTTAAAAATGAAATGAAAATAAAAAGCTGAGTCATTTATTTATTTATGTATTTATTTATTTATTTATTTATTTATAGCAAGCCATGCCAGTTCATTTCAAGAAATCTGTTAGTCTAGTTTCCAAGACTAAGGCGGGAAGAAACTGCATGCGTGCCTTTTTTTTTCAGTCATTCCACATAGTAATAATGATTCTCATCTTCAACATTTGCTTGAGGTCTTTGCCACACCATTTTCATCCTTGATTCTTTTTCATCTCATGGTAATGTTTATGTGCCGAAAATTTCAAATGTGCCATTAAATACTCTGCTTTACAGACACATGCATATATGTTCCTACCATTGTGTGTAAATGGCTAAAAAAAAAATATATATATTCTCAAAAGAAAAAAAAAAGTCGTTGTGTATCTAAAACTATGAGAAATTAAATAACTGCAGAATGGAGAGTAGTCCAACATACAGCTATGTGATGCATTTTCAGTTCCTAGGAATATTGTGTACACTAGATGGCACTGTTTGCTCAGCAATATTGAGGTAACGCCTTAACTCCACACAGAACTCCACGTTTCTAACAGAGCGAAAGCCGCCATTGCTGTTATCTTTTAATAGATTTGTACATGGGAGGAAAGCAGGTGCCTCTTGTTAATGTGTCCAATTGGCCGAGTTGCGTATGGAATGTGGCGCATCCATCACTGTCTGGTGCAGTGACACCCTGTCATCCGCCCTGAGCAGCCGCCGAACAGATGAGGCTCCTCATTGAGTGCCTCGCACACTCAACACACACTCTGAACACACACACACGTGTACAGAACTTTCATATACACACTCATTTCTTTCTTGGGGAAATTATGTTGCTCCCATAGTAGTGGTGGTGGTAGTCTGGTCATATGATATTCATATGGATTCTGAAATAATCATATTGGTTGATATTGGTGTTAAAATACATGCAAGTCGATGAGAAGTGTCCGCAGTATTAGTAAGGCCTGCTATCCAGATACGGATAAAAGTTATTCACTAATTGTGAAATGGTATTTGGAAAACCTGCATGATATGAGGAGTTTTTTAAAAAAAAAAAAAGTGCTGGTATATTATAAATAGCTTGTTTTGCCTCAGGTGAGCTGGTTTAATCGACAGTGCTTCACATTACATTCTCTTTCCTTGAACTTCCATTATAATCCATCAAAGTTCAGTTTTTATGTTTGCACCTGGTGTGTGTAGACTGGTCTTTTAGTGCAGAAGGGCAGAAGACCTCTCTTCTATAGTGCTCCACACTATATGTACTAACACTTCCTGTGAGGAAAGCTTTTACTGTGTTAATACCTTGTTAGGGCCGTTTCACTCAGAAAGGTCAATGTCAATACCACTTAAGAAAAATGACTTGATTTTGTGAGCTACAACTGTGGATTTGTGCAACCTCTACCTTACCTTCTCATGTCTCCCTGAGGCCCATCTGACCCACATTTCTACTGTTCTATTCCTCTAGAAGCATCAAAAGTTATTCTTGGTCACAGTACTTGAATATGGGAAACACATTTTGATAAGGCAAAATGTGAGGCACTGACACAGTGGTCCTTGGCCCTTGTCTTCACTTTATTTATTTATTTTTCATTTTGTTTTCTCTTCAGGCTGAGGCCGCTGAGTTCAGGTCCAGTGCTTGTTTTAGGTGTTTGAAAGCAGCAAAATGCGCTGATGTCAGAGTTCCTCCCGAGTCTCCTCATGCAATGCGGTACTTTTTGCTCAAGAGCGTAGGTAATTGTAACCGTCAAATCTCTTTGAGGATCTTCGTGTTGAAAATAACACATGCACTGTGCTGTCACTGTGGTCTGAACAAGTCTTTGTGGGGTTTCCCTTCCTTTATGTGTGCTTAAGTGCATGTATGCAGGTAAAGTCAACATTCGCAGTGAATGGTCGGGAGTCGTTCAATGGAAGTGGTGGTAATATAACACCACCACTTAGTTTCTGTGGGTATCGATTTAGTTGAAATGTAAAAACCACCAGAAAAGACAATATGGCTTGGTTACCAGGCTTTGGCGCTGATGTTAAATGATGATCTAAAGTATGAAATCAGATACAAATAATGGACTGTGTGCCTTCATGTTAGTTGAAATAGATACTTGTAAAAATGTAGCTGCTGAAATATCTTAAGAAGATATTGTATAGCTGAAAAAGAAAATCACCTGTAGTGCTATAAAAACATTACTTTGTTGATTTTCAGTTGTTGGCTTAAATGTATTTATTTTTTGTCTTTGCTGCTAAAAAATAACGGAAGAACCTTTTCTTTTCATGTTGCAGATTAAAAGCTCACAAGGGCTTACTGAATGGTTTGATGAATATGAGCATGATGTAAATGATATGCTATGGCTTTCACCAGACCTCCGGGAGATTTTGGATGGACATGTTAGACAGCGCTCTCCACCTCCATCATCGAAACACCAATTAAGGGAATTTCTGTAGAAAGAATGGTGTTCATCTCTGAAGTAAATTTCCAGAGACTTGTAGAATTGATGCCAAGGCACACTGAAGCTGTTCTGGTGGTTTGTGGTGACCCAAAACCTTAATAAAACATGTTGCTTGATTTTTGTCCTTTACTTTATCACTTGTCTGTAGATATAAGTTGTAATCAGGCTAAGAGACTATGCCAAACTATTAGGTGGCCATTCATGCCCTGTGTCTAACTCAGGGAAATTATAGTGATGGTCCACTATTTAGAAATGTTTTTCTCTAGTATTAGCCATTGGGAGAAGCCATGAAAGAGCAGCATGGGGAGAGATCCTTGCATCTCCAAGCTAATTTGGTTGTGCAGGTTGAGTGCTCAATTTTGCACTCAGTTGCTTTGCGAGGTTAATCGTAGGACAGCAGTGTTTATGTTACAGTAATATGGAATCGACTCCCCTGCTGCATCTAGCCAGCTCTGAAATATGTGCTTGAAACCCCCCAAACTCCCTTGCTTCCCAAAGGGAGGGGGGGGAGGCCAAAGAAGAAAGACAGACAAACGGAACGTGGAACAAAAGACAGAGGCAAGTCGTGCCAATTAGTTGCTAATGAGACAAGCTCATGAGGATTTCCAAGCCCACAACGTGTTAACGTTTACCTCGGCTGTCTCTCTGTAGCTCTGCTGCGGAAACACACTAAAAGAATGTCTTTGCTGTGATTGCTTACATATGGCTGCGGGGCTTTCGCTCTCGAGAGGTGAACAGGAAGGAACGCCTTACTTATGGTCAATGTAAAACCGGCAAACCGACATGCGGAGACCGCTTCTTTCTGTTTTTCTATCTTTCTCCAGAGCTCCCCCCCCCCCTTTTCACCTCACTCTCTCAAAAGTGCCCTCAATGGAATGAGGGAAAGGGAAACACAGTTGCACAGCATACGCTCTCAATTTTCTCAGAGTGGTGAGCCGGGAGAATATATAATAACTGAAAAATAATATGTCAAGAGAATAAGCAGCACTCCTTGCTGCCTAGGCCTTTGTGAAGCATTTATCAGAAAAGTGTGACTAAGACCTGGAAATGAAATAAGATTTTTAAAAATGTGTCTCTGAGGCCGGGCATGGACTGCATCACGCGCGCTTCAGTGTTCCAGTTTCAAGAATATCAGTTGATTTATATGCTTTTGTCTCTGCTACCTTAAGACCAATGTTTATCACAGACTTAAACACAGGTGACCCTACTGATATATAGCACGCAGAACACTAGTTTATCCCTGCAGCAATAATGACTGAATTGAATTGGACACATTAATTGTATTTTGTGTTGGGTAGCTGTGTATATTGTGCACATTAAATAACTTTGCCACTAGACCTATCACTGATAAGATTGGAATGCCAGTGGTTCTCCCTGGGATTGCTTTTATTAAGCCTACTTCTGTCTGAACAAATTCATAAATAATTAAATAAACAGTGAAAATATTATTACTTTTGGCAGCGAGCTTGTTTCACATTTCCTGTTGGCCCATGTAAGGTTCTATCTAATTAGCTTTCTAAGGAGTCGTCCTGCTTTCTGCGAATTGAGTTTCCTGAGTTAGGGAGGTTCTCTGAGAGCTGTTTTTCTTATTGATTGAACAAACACAGAAGTAAGGACTACATATTGGAGCACTTCCAAAGAAAAAAAAAAGAAGAAGAAGTTGTACATTTTGACCTGTTTATTTTTAATTCATCTTTATGGTGACTAATGCCAGGATTTAGTTAATCATGCTATTTCATCAAAGTCATAAATCTTTCTTTGGCTGAAACGTTCTCATCTACCATTCAGTTAGTAAAACCTGTGACTTATACCTTCGACCTCACTCACACATGCTTAACACCCCCACCTTAGGGTCCCACCCGCTCCACCTTCTACCTTTCAAAGGCGGTTGTTAAAACCTTGTGGCGCATTAACGGAGGCTGAGGGCACTAGGTAACCCCTACGTTTTTATTTGTCTCTTTAAGAAGACCGTAAACCTTGAGCTCCAGGAACAACCTCTGGCACCTGGAGCTCCCTTCGTGCTCCTTCTCCTCATTAGAGCTTCTGCAAAAAAAGGCCTTGTTCAAATGGCTTCTTCCTCTGCGATGCGTTTACTGTTAATTAGTTTGCTTTGTAAGGTTAGACGTGCGGACGAAACAACTTTGAAAGTGTTTGGCGGCCATCTGTGTGAGTGCGGCACTAACTACGTACAGATGGGCTGCACTCAAGACAGGTTGCTTCTAAGGGGAAAAAAAGCAGCGAGACGGTTTTGGTTATTTTAACAAGATTTATGGCCTGACTCGCAGGTAACCATTTCAGCCATAATGATGATTGTTAGTCATCTGTCAGGGAAGCTGTGATCGAAGCCAAACATGGACTGAGCAAAAATGTCTTTTTCATGCATAAAGCATTTCAGAGATATATCCCTTAAGCGGAAAGGTGTATTTAATGTGTTAATTCTGTAATGCAGGTTGTTAATATTTTTACCGAGTGAAAGTGGTGGTATTTTGTGCTGTGGCACATATTGAATCAATTGTTTGGCAGTAACTCGGAGTAAAGATGCTTAATTTGGCCAAGTTAAAATGCCATTACTTACTCAGTGAACCAGGTAACTGAAGAAAAAGGTAAGATTGCCAGGTAATTGTTTGACAAGGTCACAAAATTAGCAAACATAATCAAATAAGGGCACTGACATTGTAATTTATGCCCTTTCTCCATGGTCGGACTAGGCATGCTGTTTTCTGGCTGTAAAAAATTCCCATGGGTGTAGGAATAAAGTGTTGGTTTTGTGAAGTAGTACAGTATGTCGGAATTGTTTGGTTCATAGATGAAATAAAATATTAAATATTTACAACAACCACCACAACCCCCAACCCCCCCCCCCCCACAAAAAAAAAAAAAAAAAAAAAAACACTACTACCAGTACTATTACTACTCTTTATTTATATATATATCACCTTTTATACAAAGAGCAGTCCAACTTGCTTTACTAAACGGCCATTATGTAGAACAGTAAAATTATAAATGGGATATAGGCTATACTGTAGCATTTAATACAAGACAAGCTTATATAGAACATTAGAACATTAATAGCTATATTAAGATTAATAAATATCTACTTAAAAACTACATTTAAACAAAACATATGAGAATACAGAAGGGGAGAGGGAGGGGTGACTCCTTGCAGGTTGGAATTCAAAACAATACAACACACGAAATACTGGATAAAAGCTGAATAAGATTATTTTATGGTAGGGTTTTTATTTTATTTTATTTTTTGTTTTTGTGACTAATTTAAGCAATTTTAGTTTCTTTTTTCCTTTATTCAGTAACGTTTATCTGGTGAAAGCTTGTCTCAGTGTTAAAACTGTTCTCTGCAACATTTAAGAAAACGAGTGCTAGCTGAATTGCTGTTGGCTCATGACGGCATATGTTTTGAGAGTTTAGTGCTACTTGTCTAGCTTTAACTGCAGCTTTATTCAGCCTAAATAACATTTAAAAAATAGCTTTATATTCTAGCTTTTTTTAAAAAAAAAAAAAAAAACGATTTCTTTTCTGTTTGTTTTCTGACATTACATCTTTTTCTTTTTCTTGTGGTAGACAACATCACTGACACTTCCTGCTTTGACATCTGAACAACCAAACAGCCACTCAAGCAACCGAACCTGCTGCTGACTTTTTTTTTTTTTCATTTTTATTTTTTAATTTATTTATTTTTTTAGCCTGATTCTAGCCCGGGAGAGCTTTATTAACACACTGGATCAGTCGGACAGCTTTTCATAGAGGAGTCATGAGTGACTATATTTGAGCGAAGGAGAAACTGTCAACTCAGCGAAAGTCTTCACTAAGGGGATGGATAGAGAATAGCATAGATAAGGAGCTAAAATAGACGCTGCACACGTTTTGTAAACACTGGCAAAAAACTGTTTTTAATTTTTTTTTAAGGAAACATGAGAGAGGTTTTAGATGTTCAGGATGCAATGTTGGGTGAATATTAAATAATATTTTGAGTTGTCATGAGACTAACTTTTAATTTTAATGAAGTCGTAATTAATGTCTTGTATATTCTGCTTATTTATGTATGTATGTATGTATGTATTTATTTATTTATTTATTTATTTTAACTGATTACAAACATAGTCAGAAATCTGTTAGTGCTGTATTGAATTTATTAATGAAAAGATAGGTTCTCTCTTTTGTTAACAAAACCCATTCTGACTCACACATTGAAAAGGCAAGATCTAACCAACATTTGTCTCACAGCAATTATAAGGCTTTTTTCTCTCTATACTGGTCGTCTGGATTAGCCCGTAGTCCGCGCATTATAAAAGAATCCCGTCTGCCTTCTCTGTTCAGCTCTTTCCTGTCCTTTTCTATTTTTTTTTTTCCCCCAAGGTTTTATTTGGAAATGGTTCCCAGGTGTTCGATAAGACTGTACTGGACATGACAGCAGTGCAATCAAGTGTATAAATTTAATTGCAGACTCATTTGGGGCCGTTTATTAGTCAGTTAGGGGCACCCCGCTCCACTTGAACCCTGTTATTGTGTGCCTGAACATCTGTTTGGCTCTTTTTAACTATTTGTTTCATTGCATAGTTTTACAAACGCGTGCCTTTAATGGCCAGGCTGTATTATAGCTAAAGGATGACGGGCTTTACTGTGATTGTTGCATTTTGTAGTGCATTTTATGTTATTTCAAGATATTTTCGTAGTCTACATGTTGGACCGCTTAACACAAGCGCATGAGTACTCTTACGTTTAAGGGTTATGGCGTAAGGCGCGAACTGACTGCACTTCGCATTATTGCCACTGATACTGAAATAAAAAAATGGATTTTTAAAAAAAAAAATATTGTCCAACACTTCTACTGTATGAAGGACATTTAAATACAACCAACAAACGAATCATCACTTCTGAACGAACGTTGATGTTCATTTAGTTCGTCAAACGTCACACCCCCATCATCTTGATGAAGCAATTGCAAATAGTCTATTTATAGTAATAATGACGACTGGGGGTCAGTCGCTATCCTGCATCCTGAATCCTACCTCATGGTCCTGTACGCAGGCTTTGTCTCGGCTTTGTTGAAAACGCAGACTGGCTGCACCCCATTAATAAAAGCCACAGAGCACAGTGTTAATTGTTCCCATGCACAAGGCCCAGAAAATCCGATAAATCAACTGGCTAATTGCAACAAATTGTGTCCTGACATTAAGCTATGATTCCACACCAACAAATATTCATCAACAGTGCGAGCAGCCCATAAAACACCAAGCTGGCCATTTCCCAATCCCCCATATATATTTCCCATCACAATCCTGCCATTAGTCATCCATATTGTTTATCATAACTGATGGAATAGGACTGCCATATGGACCGAGACCAAGAGTGTGTTGAAAGTGTGCTAATGTTCTGCAAGAAACTAAACAAGTCTCAAATGATCAATTCACTTCTTAAACACTGATTTTATTCTCAAGTGCCACTGAAGTTGCTATTAATTTATTATTCAAGGGCAACAGTTATGACTGGCTCGTCTGCTCTAACGCTCTCAACAGTGCTACTTTAGAAATGTCAATAGCAATCCCTGTTTGTTTTTTAGCGCAGGTTAAAAAAAGCTTACTTTTTTTTTTTTTCTTTTTCTCTCTCAAGTGTGCATCAAAGGCTAAATATGTCTTAGCAAAGGTCGAGGCTCTGATTTGTTATGGGATTGTTTGCAAGGAATTTTGATTCTCTGCATTGATCAGTTTCCCACCGGCGACACGTGTGTAAATCGATGGCGTATCAAGAAGAGCCCTCCCACTCTACAGGAAGAGAGAGAGAGGATATGGCATGATAAATCCTGCACGCTGCCATTTTGAGCCCCCTCCACCTTTTGGATGTGAGCCAGCTGACAGATCACAGTACACTGCCCGTGCTGTTTGGGTGCAGGGGAAAAAAAAAAAAAAAAAAAAAAAAAAAAATCCCTCCTACATGCTAGCACTCTTTAGCATTGATGGCTTATTACTGGGTACTGTGATTTGGCTGGATGTGTTCAAGGATCTCCTGTGCAGAGGAAAAGGTCAGCAGCTTTTAGCCGTGGCTCTGCTGGAATACTAATACTGTCCTTATTCAAATCATGCGCTACAGTGCTTATTAAATAGATGGGCTGCGGTGCTTTAATTTAATAGTGCCGACGAGAGGCCACAGCTGCAGTCAGCGCCAGATTAGGTGCTTCTAGACCTAGAGATCAAGCAGGAGAGGAGGAGTGATTCCGCTGAATAAAAATAGTGATGCACAAAAAGAACACACACAGTCCAAACCAAGGGGAATTCTCCAGGATCTCATCCTTTTCCATTTCCTCTCTCTTTTTTTTCCCACAAACAGTAGGAATTGATCCACTGAGTGCTTGGCTGGGCTATTAATGCCGTTTAAAGCGCGGCTGTTAAAATCGAATGTTGTGGTTTCATCGTCTCGCGTTTGCAGGACGGTCTCGTACATCGCCGTTTCAGGATGGTCCCCTGTCGCCGGTTTCATTTGATCAATGAGCTTGTCTGTGAAACAGGTCATGAGTTCACATCAAAAGTGAAATGCCTTAAATGTCCCTGATGTATTTTATTTATTTATTTATTATTATCCTTTTTATTTATTTATTTATTTATTTTTTTTACCACAACTACAATGCATTATATAGTTATGTGATTCTGTAAAATAGTCCAGGATTATTACACAGTGATGTCATGGGGATTAATGAATTGTTATGTCTCATTGTAACACTGTGCTGTGTCTGACCCGTAACTAAGATGAGTGTGTACGGTATGTAGGGGCGACTTCTTCTTTCTGATGGTGACAAGATGAAGAAGATAGATACAACAAACCTGTATGCACAATTGCTTTCCTATTAGTTTGCCTAGTCATCTAGTACAGTGGGCTATAAATAAGACGCACACTCACATTTGTCTAACTGAGGACCTACCTTTGACATAATTATGAATGCAGCTAATTAATGCACCTAAATCTAAGCCCCACCTTTTTTTTCTTTTTTTTTAAATAAACTCTGCACTTTTTGTACCAAACACCCAATATTTGGTCTCCGTAAAGATATAAAGGCATGTTACGTGTATTAGCGTGTTAAGAGATCTGACTTTCCTGAAAGTGTGTGTGTGTGTGTGTGTGTGTGTGTGTGTGTGTGTGTGTGTGTGTGTGTGTGGTTGGGGATTCCAGGGACCCTGGCGAGAAGTGCTATTGATAAACGTGGCATACCATACAGTGGGTTAAGAAAACAGACTCTCCCCCGAGTGAGCTGTGGAGTCAGGATCGATAAGGTGCTGGAATTCCTCCTGACGTTCAGAGAGAGTGATCATACAACACCAACATCACGCTGCGTGTCGTACTGCTTCACATGCAGCGTGTTATGGAAAAAAAAAAATATGTCAGGGAACCAAATAAAAATTCTTATATGAGAAGAATATATCTGAACTATATTCCCATTGATATTTTACATTTTTTTTAGTACACCTGGATGACTAGGAGCAGTAAATTGTTCAACCATGACTTCCTGTTTATACCAGGGGTATAAATATGAAGTAACACATAGGCCAAATTCCATTAGTCATTCATAACAATGGATAAGATCAAGGAATATAGCTGTGATGTGCGGCAAAAGGTTGTTGAGCTTCACAAAATGGGAAGTGGCTATAAGAAAATAGCACAAGCATTGAAAATGCCCATTTCCACCATCAGGGCAATAATTAAGAAGTTCCAGTCAACTGGAAATGTCATGAATCAACCTGGAATTGGACGTGTGTCTATATTGTCTCAACGCACTGTGAAGAGGATGGTTCGAGTGGCCAAAAAATGTCCAAGGATCACATCCGGAGAATTGCAGAAGTTAGTTGTGTCTTGGGGTCAGAAAGTCTCCAAAACTACAATCTGAAGTCACCTACATCACCACAAGTTGTTTGGAAGGGCTTCAAGAAAAAAGCCTCATCAAAAAAACAAACTTCTTCAGTTTGCCAGACACTACTGGAACTTCAAATGGGATCGGATTCTATGGTCAGATGAAACCAAAATAGAGCTTTTTGACAATAAACACCAGAGGTGGTTTTGGTGCACACAGAGAGGTATCCACATGGAAGAGTACCTCATGCCCACAGTTAAATATGGTGGTGGCTCTTTAATGTTTTGGGACTGTTTTTCTGCCAGAGGACCTGGACATTTTGTTAGGATACATGGCATCATGGACTCTATCAAATATCAACAGATGTCTGCCTCTACCGGAAAGCTTAAAAAGGGCCGTGGTTGGATCTTCCAGCAGGACAATGATCCAAAACATTTACTGACCACGAAATCAAGGTCCTGCCATGGCCATCCCAGTCCCCTGACTTGAAACCCATAGAAAACCTGTGGGGTGAACTGAAGAGGAGAGTCCACTTGCGTGGACCTTGAAATTTGAAGGATCTGGAGAGATTCTGTATGGAGGAATGGTCTCAGATCCCTTGCCATGTATTCTCCAACATCATCAGGCATTATAGGAGAAGACTCAGAGCTGTTATCTTGGCAAAGGGAGGTAGCACAAAGTATTGACTAAAAGGGTGCCAATAATTTTTGCACACCTATATTTAACAAAGATTTTGTTAAAGAATTTTTTTATATATATATATATATATATATATATATATATATATAAAGCTGTTTTGTGTTTGCAATTGTTTGAGATCCATGAGAGCAGAGTATTTTTGTGATTTTTTTTTAACAAAAGATCAAAAGGTTAAACAATAGACAATTTTTCACAGCCTTCTTTACTCATATTTACCAAGGGTGCCAATATTAGTGGAGGGCGCTGTATTTAATGAGTAGGAAGTAATATTTACATATGAATTTAACTATCATTTAAAATACTGATTATTAGTAGTATTTTAAAGTAACTGCAGAACCCTGATGTTCCCAAAACTATAAAATGAAATGTATTAAGGTACAACTTGGGCAAGGAATTCCACTTCTACACTGTGGAGGAAACCTGATGGAAAAACAGTGGAAAAAAAAAGGAAAAAAAAAAAAATCAGGGTTATTCATTGTCTTTCATTCCCACCCACTGATAATGGCGGGGTTATTTCCTGTGGCTATTAGAGACAATACTGTAAATTCCATTGTGCAGGTTATTCATTGTTTCACTTCTTGATGTGGGAGTGTGTGTTTGGAATGGCGAGGCAATACATAATGGTTCAGTGATAAGAGTCCACATTAATTCTATTGTCTCAGCTTTCCTTTTTACACATCCTCCTTTCCTTCACAATTACTGCCTCGGTGTGCATGTTGTGTGTGTGCGTGCGTGTGTGTGTGTATGTGTGTGTGTGTGTGTGTGTGTGTGCTTGATCCTGTGACCCAGTTGTTTTTAAGATATGATTACATTTTTGTAATTTTCACTTGTGACTGAGAAAGAAAAGGCATATTTTATATATATATATATATATATATATATATATATATATATATATATATATATATATATATATATATATATATATATATATATATATATATATATATATATATATGTATATGGAAGGTATTAAATATATAGAAACATTAAATCTTCTACATATAAACAAGCAAATAGTGAATCTGGGCCTCTTGTCTTCGTCTTGTGCTAGTGTTTTCTCCACGTCATTACCATAAGATAACAGTGTGGACTCCTTCCTGCCACCTTGCCGTCCTCTAGGCCATAAATCAGAGTGACTATGTCATCATGGTGAGACGCTGTGGAGCTCAGTGTGGCGGCGGCTGGCGTTGCTGGTGTGAAATCACTTGACCCTTCAGCATTAACCTGTCCTTCACCAGTCCTCACTCCTCCTCACGCCTGAGAACAAAAGAGGGACCCTATTGATTAAACAGCCCAGCGCACACTTGATATTACACACAGGCTTTCCCGCTTATGTTCCTGTAACTGTGTGTGTGTGTGTGTGTGTGTGTGTGTGTGTGTGTGTGTGTGGTGGGGGGAGAGAGTAGGGTGGCCACTGGGTCTCTAGTGGGAGCAGTGTTTTGTCATCCTGAGCGGTGTTTACTTTTTCTCTTCTCCCACACACACACACACACACACACACACACACACACACAGCTACCCATGGAGTGGATCGATAAGCGCAGTGGTGATGTGGTGTGAGGAGTGTGAGCTCTGGAGGACGAGTGTGTGTGTGTACAGAAAAGGTCTGGGGTTAGCATCCATTCTCATCACCTCTGCTCCGTGTGTGTCTGCAGGCTAATTCTCTCTTTACCCGTGCTGCCATGGCTCTGTAACCAAAACTGGCAATTATTTTATACTTTTTCTGTTTAGTATATAGTATATAAGACATATCAAAGACAACTGTAATTAAAGTATGGTTTTATTTACTGAAATACGGTAAGTAATTTACAAGCAAGGAAATGTGCTTTTAAAAATGAAGTAATAAAAAAAAAAAATAATAATAATATATATTTTTTTAAATTAATAAAATGCATAATAGATGAAGTAATTGCGATGTATATTATTTTTGAAAATCTACTTAGAAATTAAATTACGCCACATTTTCTCAAAATATCTTTTTTGTTAAAGAGCGACCTTTGTTAATTTGAAAAGTTAGGAGAAATTGGTTCATTTTACAATTCTTTCCTGTACATAGCACGTAAGAGATTATTGTGCTATAATATTTAATTATAGCGACTAATTTGTGGAATGTGCATGATAATAATAATAATAATAATAATAATAATAATAATAATAATAATAATAATAATAATAATAACACAAGGCTATTTATATTTTTTCACCAGAGTTTTTACGTTTTCGTGTGTGTGTGTGAGACAGAGAGAGCGAAATAAGGAGGACTTGTGAGTTCTAAGCTTTTACTGTTTTCTTCTAACATGGAAAAGTCCTTGCTAGAACAGCCACGTCTCTGTCACGTCCCAGTGGCCGGAGAAATAGAGCGTGTGAGTGAGCCCCTGTCCCACATGGCCAAACACTCCTTTATTCTTGCCTCTCTCCTCCCTGTATCCATCCCCCCATATTTATCTCGCCACTCCGTCATGTTCCTCACCCCAGTAAAATAATTAATTACTCCGTCCTGAGATGATTTATAGTTTTACTGACATAATTAATGATACACATCAATTTTCCTGCTTAATTGAAGGGGCTCCAGAGCAAGACTTGCACAGTTAAAGGTTTGGGACAAGAGAGCATAAAAGGGTGCTTTAAAAAAAGAAAAAAAGAAAAGAAACAACCCTCACTTTCTCTCAACGGTGCATGATGAATTTTAATAGTTCGGGAAGATCTATAATCTTGTCCGATAAGCATTAGATAAGCATCTAGACACGTGTTTTGTTGTGCGCATACACTTGCATGCAGACGTACTGTACTGCATGCTACATTTATGCGTATGTCTATAGATATGTATGATTCATGCTGCTGCATGGCAGGCATATATAATTCCTTCACTACCCCCAAGACTATAGACAACAAGGTAGAACATGAATATTTAATTTGCTGGGAGAAAGTGTAGGATATACTGTCATACTCTGCATTTTAAACAGGCAGGGCCTCGCTGAGCCAGGCAGAATGCTGGGAAAATTTCTCCACCATCGATTTGGCTAGGACTAATGTAGTTTTCTGTATCATTTGGCTACAAGAATTATATTTTGACTTTACGGTTCTATTTCTCTTTCTGATAACATTTATTTTTTAAGTTAACTAAAATAATTAAGCTGGAAAAAAAAAAATCCAGAGTGAGTAAAAAAAAAATATATATATATAAAAATAAAAATACAACAACATCCAGTTTGCAGCCTCATGATCTCAGTATCTCAAAACTTAGGATTTAACTTCATTAAATAAATATACTTTATCAATACGTTTAACCATGGCTATGTGTGTGTGTGTGTGTGTGTGTGTGTGTGTGTGTGTGTGTGTGTGTGTGTGTGTTGGGAGGATTAGTGACCATGGTAACGGCCAGCCATCCCTGTTTTGTGATAAATTCTGTTACATATGAGAGTGATTGACACGTCTGTTCCTGCACAACTGACCAACAGAATTTAGCAAGTGAGTTATTATGCAGTGCTGTATGTCTGTGTGCGTGCGTGCATGTGTGTGTGTGTGTGTGTGTGTGTGTGTGTGTAAATGGTGTACTTTAAAGGCCTCTTTGGAAGTGCTTCTCTAGTATTTGCATGTGAAATGTGCATGTTTTTCTGCCCACTGTGTTTTAGAGGTGCATTGCTGTGGCTTGACGGTTTTTCTTGTGGTCTGGATATCAGAGAGGAACTCTGTTTATAGAGGATGGGTGTGCGACAGCGGGACGGTGCGAGACGGACAGAAAGTGTACAGAAAGTGCGCGCGTTCACGTGCGCTTGTGCGAGTGTAGGTTTGACCTGAGGCGAAGTAGAGATTTTGTGTAAAGACGGATGAGTAACACGGATAATCTTGCTCTCTGGATACAACGCACTGCTCTTAAATGCCCAAGTCAATACAGTCCTTTATTTAAAGTTGTATCGAGCACGCTGTATATGTGTGAGCGACATTAAAACGGTCATTTCCAACTAAAATCACTAGTGTCTGAGTCTCACAAGAGGAAAAGTTGACATTTTCAGTTCTTCGTGAAAGAGGAGTTTATTTACAGACGATTATATTACAGATTATATGAATGCACTCACTAAGCTGGATTATCACCTTCCTGCAGTTAATATTTAGGAAAATGTGGTATTCTTTATAAAGAGTTCTTATTGATTTTCAAGCTGAAAGAGGAATAATTGGTTCTATTTGCTCAGGAGGGGGCAGCGTTGTTCCACCAAATCCCAGCCAGCTCCTTCAGTATGAAGAATTGTACACATTTAGACAAGAACTGATTCTTAGTTACTTGTCTTGCGTAGGACTAAGTAAGTAAGTTAATAAAAGCCTTGAAGCTTGACAATGCTCTTAGCATTTCTCACAAAGATTGTTCTCTTTCTCAGCAAAATTAACTTAGTTAAGAGAGAAAAGTTATCACCCCCCCCCCACCCCCCCTTTTTTTTTTTCACCATTATGGCAGTGAGTCTTCAGCCTGATGCCAGTAATAAGGTAATACAATTATTGGAAAAAAAAATAATTTTAGACAGATCTTTGGCATTCATAACAGTTTTTAAATTAATTTTTTAAAATTTTTATTATTTGCATGTGAATCTTTTTTGAAATTATGATGTGTATAGGCTGATTGTAGATTACTGATAATTGTGAACCAAACAAATATGATGCCTACATAAATGCGAATATGAAATAACAGTAGGAAGAAATATAAATAAACAAATATATACAGTACTGTGCAAAAGTTTTAGGCACTCTATTGTTTTTTTTTTTTTTTTTTAGTACAAACTTTGTTAAAGATTTTTTATTTTATGACGTCTACATTATCAATTCAGTACAAAAAAAAAACATTTTAGATTCCCAAACATTAGTTTTCTAGCAGGAAATTAAATGTTACAGAAAAATGTTTGTATGTCATTAAAGAAAGCAGCATATTATGTAAGAGACACTTTTCAGACAAATAAACACAATGAAGGCTGCTGGGTTTCGCTGCAAAAATAAGAAGCGAGTGCGAAAGTCAAAGTGTCCAGAAGAACTGAGGCTGGTTCTGCAAGATGCTCAATAAAACTTACCAGCTCATTTCCTTATAAACCTGCACTAATTGTACTGGAGACTACTATTTTTATTTAATTTTTTTTTTTTGTCACACCAAATATTGACTTTGTGTCATTTACCATTGTTTACTGCCCTTGCTGTATTTTATTTTTGCTCGACAGCATTTCTTTGCCTAAAACTTTTGCACAGTACTGTGTAAATATATATATATATATATATATATATATATATATGTGTGTGTGTGTGTGTGTGTGTGTGTGTGTGTGTGTGTACAGTTAAAAAAAAAAAGTGTATATATATATATATATATATATATATATATATATATATGTACTTGTTTATAGAAATCTTTCTGAGATGCCGCTCTTCCCAGGTCACCTGCTGTCTTCTGTCTTCTCTTTTCCATCTCCGTAATACTTTACCTTTACTGCCCATTCTTGTTTTCTCACACTCTTTCTCTAAAGAGTGCTCATACACACCCATGAGCACACACACACACACACACACACACACACACACACACACTAGCCTTAACCCTTCCTCCTGAGTAATGGCTAAGTTGTAGTGCTGGTCAGCATATTGTCACCTGGGTCCCATTAAGAATATTCTTGCTTCAGCACTCACCCCATCAGCTTCTGCCCCTACCCCCCTTTCACCCCGTCCCACAATCCTCGGCCTCGCTTCTACAACCGTTTCTCTCTCCTTTTTTTTTTTTTTTAATTTTTTTTTTTTATATCATTCAACAACAATGAAGCAATGAGAATGAGCAGAAAAAAAGCATTCATCGTATTTTAGTGATGCCTAAGTACCATCTCTGTAAGTGGAACTCTTTAGACATGGGTGGGTCTGGGCAGAGATGTTTGGGAAAAGACAAAGGCTGTGGGACGAGTGTGTTAGGAGCGAGCTGTGTGAACAAGAAGGACCCAGGCTCAGAGGCCTCGGGGCGGCAGGGCTTTGGGTCAAGGCTAGCTGCAGAAGCAGCTCTTTGTCTCAGGATCCAAACTATTGAAATGCTCCGGGGATGGCTGCTTAACTGTGTTCTGGCAGCTTGCTCTCTGTGCTTGGGCAAAACTGGAAAAACAAGCCCAGCAATACTTGCTATGATTTCTTTCTTTCTTGCTTGCTTTGTTTTCTTTTTGTTTTAAATCACACAATGTGGCAAAAAGGGGCCTTCGTGTATTAAAAAAAAAAAAAAAAAAATGTAATTAATTTCATTCACATTTTTTTCTCGTGTTGTTTTAATTTAGGAGTATCATACCTGCGAACAATATTTCACTAATTAAATCCCCTCATATTTACGTACTCAATTTGGAGAATTGATTTTACATCTGCTTCCTTCCTGGTTTTGTGGGTGAATTCGGATTTTGCACCACTTGACGTCCAGGCCACTTTACTTGATACTGCCAGAGTCTGTAACCAACAGAGGATTTAAAAATTCTTCTAGCATCTGTTGAGATAGTTTCGCTGGCGATTTTCGGCTATAGTGTCTCTTCGAACACATCTTAACATCTTTCACAAATCGTCTTTTTGACATTCTCTTGGATGTCCCGATCCAGGAAGAAATCTTATGTCGGATATTCGGAATAGTCTGTTAAGGACACTTACATATCAGCACGTAATTTCACCAATAAATTCCCTATAATAAAGGAAATATCTCGGGATGTGGTTCATGTGGTTCATGGAAGGAACAAGAGGCCACTGTGGAACTTGGCTGTGTGTGGAGTGCTTGCTTTCTACACTGTAGTGTCCCATTCTTGATGATAGTGAGTTACCAGTTGTCTGTCTCTCATCCTATCCTCAGCAAAGCAAATCATCACGTTATTGTAAAGTCAGTCACTTCGCATTAAGCACCGCTGAATTGAGCCAGAGAGAGAGACGGCGGATTTTCCGTCAGCAGATGAGTACGGTTTGTCTGAATCCATTAAACATTCTCGTACTTGCGTTCTCTCTCTCTCTCTCTCTCTCTCTCACACACACACACACACATCTACCACAGACTTCAGTGTCATTGTTCTGAGAGGTGTGGGCCCCGTCTCGCCCCGTCCCCTGAATATGACATGCGCATGGCGGGACATGGCAGCTCCCTAAGAAAAGGCGGCTGTGCAATCATCTCCACGCTGTAACCTTACGCCTGCCATTGTCTGCTCCTCCGTCCACATTCATTTGTATCATACGGTGGCTTTGAGTGGAGAACAAAACTACATTTCACTGATTAAAGAGATGATGAGTGCACTTGGCTACTGTCAGCACTGTGTTAACAGCTAGTGCAGTTTCCACACACCGTTGGATCACTCCTGTTCCCGTTCATCTTACCTGGGGACTCTCCGAGGCTAGTCTGAAAATATGTTCTGATCATAAATAAACGTGCTGGTCTGCCGATGCTCATAAACCAGAATAGGTTTATTGTTGTATTTAAACGGCACTCTTTTTTTTTTTATTACACTCTGAATAGAGCATTCTTCCCTTGATTCAGGCAGTCTCTGCACAAATCCCTCTTCTGCCCTGATTTGACAGAGTATCTTAAAGCCCTAGAGTGTGTGAAACTCCTGTGTCGGGGAGAGAGAAAGAGAGACAGAGAGAGAGAGAGAGGGAATGAATCTGCGTGTGAGCTTATCTCATCGTTGACTGGCTTGACCTTGCCCCATTCTCGGTATCCTCCTGTGTTTGCGTTTCACCCAGCTGTAAAATTAGATGGAATGAGCCCACTGTAAATCAGAAATAGCAGACTGCTCTGCCCGTTCCTGTCCGAGTTTCTCGAGAGTGCCTGACCTTAAGAGTCCTCAGGCTGTTGAAGGGAAAGCGGGCCGCCTTTGGCAAAAGCGTTGACAGGAAATGTGAAGTGACTCTCGATCTAGCAGACAATCTAAATAGTGTGTGCCTTGCTATATAATATTGAGCGCTAAGGTCTTGTCAGTTTTATAGAAAAGTTGGCCATCTTTAGCCTCCCTGTGTTTGGAAGCGACTGGAGTTTAGGATTGTTTAGACCGGCTCATAAACCTTTTTTCCTGACACAAAACACGTATGAAAAATGTTTTTTTTTGCAACATTTACAAACACCTTAACACGACTCCTGTAACATCCGTGTTAGGCCTGGGTGAGATAAGACTGGCAATAATTATTGAAATCATGTTTTGTTTCAATGAATTCTTCATTAAAATGATCACGCTGTTCTGTTAGCAGTAACATGTCTATAGTGCTCTACTAGCTGGTAATGTGTGCTGTGTACTCCATAGCTTGAAGTTATGGTAGAGGAAAAAAATGTATTTTATTTACAATGTTTGCCAGAGACAGTGGACTATTTTTGTGTTACTAGCTAGAATTCTTTATCAGCAAACAATGTTTTTTTTTTTTTTTTAAAGCATTTAAAGCATTACATTTATGCTTTATTTACACTTCAATTAATTCACGTTACTATTCTACCCTCACGTCTTCCACGTATATGTATTTCATTTTGTTGACTGATAAAGATAAAGCTGAATGCTCCCACAGACCCATTTGATTTCATTCATGATTTGTATTTGTATTGCCTGTACCCACTGTAGCTCCAGATCCCAGTTCTTGGCTGACCGGAGTAGAACCTGATGTCGTCTTCTGCTGTTTTACTCCATCTGCCTCAAGATTTTTGACGAGTTGTGCATTCCGAGATGCTTTTCTGCTTATCATGGTTGTAAAGAGTGGTTGTTTGAGTTACTGTAGCCTTCTTGTCAGCTAAAACCGGCCTGGCTATTCTCCTCTGACCTTTCCCATCATTCTGCCTGCAGAACTGTCGCTCACTGGATGTTTTTTTTGTGTCTCACACCATTCTTTCTAAACTGTAAAAACTAGATACTGTTGTGTGGGAAACTCCCAGGAGAGGAAATACTCAAATCAGCCCGTCTGGCACCAACAACCATGCCACGGTCACTGAGGTTTTTTCCCCTGAAAGCACCCTCCATTCTGATGTTTAATGTGAACTTGAATTGAAGCTCTTCACCTGTATCTGCATGATGTTTATATGCGGTTCGGATAACAGCAGGAATAACCAGGGGTACAGGCGTTCCTATTAAAGTGGCCGGTGAGTGTACTTCAATATAGAATTCATAGGAAATGAGCACAAAGGTATAGACCTGACTTGTGAAAATGAGTGCTGTAGGGTAGCTCTGCCACAGTCCTTCTGTTATTTACCCGTTCTCGGAGCTAAGCACTTGTTCCAGACGCCTGCTTCTCAGGGAAATGTAGCTTTCTAACACTGTCAGCCTTCTTCACCTTTGCAGTGGCAGGCGGCCGAATTTCAGTCTCTGAAATGCGGCGTGAATGTTTCGTCGCCGGCGTTCACCTTCCCTCATTTCTTATTTTTTAATAGCAGCGTAGGTCCTTAGCCACAACAAAGGGATAAATACAAAACTCACTGTAGGTCTCAGCGGTAAGACCTTGGACATGACATGTGTCAGCGCATGATAAATTGGCTCAGTGTCTGTTCAATTTCTAATGCAAAGCTCTAGAAAGCAGGAGGGTGAAAGAGGAAGAGAGGAAGTGAGAAGGGGGTGGGGAGGGAGGGAAGGGAGGGTTGGACGTTTGGGTGAGCCTAGAGAGCCTCAGAGGGTGTGTTTGTTTATGCGTGTGTTTGTGTGTGTGGATGTGCATGAGCATGTGTGTGGACCAGATAAGACCACTGAAGTTTTGGTGCAGGTTGCTGACTTTCCACCCTTCATAGGTGCATTTTGGCAGCCAATCAGCTGTGTGATAAGGAGACAGAGGGAGGGAGAAGAGAACGAGAGCGAGAGAGCGAAAGAGAGAGAGAGAGAGAGAGAGAGACGGGGCAGAATATGGCAATGAATAGGATTTTATGACTGGGGATGACAGCTAAGTCATCCACAAGAACTAACAAACTCTACACACACACACACACACACACACACACACACACACACACACACACACACACACACCAAACTCTTTCAACAGTCTGTAGCCTCACTTCCTCTGTTTTTATCTGGTTATTTATTTCTGTCTCTTTGGCAGCCTCAGTAGTTGCGTCCAGGAAAAAAAAAGGAAATAAAAAAGGGGCATGAAAAATAAAGTGATAAAGTGATGGTGTTCCAAGAGATGCGCTGCTAATAATCTTCCACTGCTAATCATTTGTGAAGAGCTGACGAGCGCGCTGTACAGGAAACACATAACAGTGCTGGCCAAATCCAGCTTGGTCCTTAGGAGACCAACTAGTGTGTGTGTGTGTGTGTGTGTGTGTGTGTACATGTGTATATGCAGAAGAAAGAATGTCGAATGCATCCTGAACCTTTGGTTAGTGTCTTTACAATTGATCTGCGTGGGGACAAAGCTGATATTATGCTAATTGCAATCTAATCATAGAGCAAAACGTTGGTGTGAAAAGCACTGGCACATACCGTGTATAGCAGCTCAGCGCTCTCTGTATGGCCCCCCATTGCTCAGTCTTTTCTTTGCCTTTTATTCTTATGGAAGGTGGGGGTGGTGACACACTCTGATGTTGAGTAAATGTGGAATAGGTAGGGTAGAATAAGGGAATGAGAGAACGAGCATATTTTAGTTCCTGCTTAAAATGCACCCTGACAAATGTCCTTCTTCTTCTTGTTGCGATGGATCTGATTCGTTTCCCCCACTAATAGATAAATACCACTATTCAACAAATATTAATAATCAGCAATATTTGATACTTTCTATTTTATGCAATGCGATTCCCCCACGCAAGTCCAGGGATATGAGTAAGGAATAATGGACGACAGGCCGTTGAATTATTAGAAAATAATGCACACCCCGGGGTAGTAATGCTAAATATTTTCTAATAATTCAACTTACCGGAGTCAATTATTCCACTTAGATCACAGTTA
Organism: Cranoglanis bouderius; assembly: GCA_023630585.1. Classification (NCBI taxonomy): domain Eukaryota; kingdom Metazoa; phylum Chordata; class Actinopteri; order Siluriformes; family Cranoglanididae; genus Cranoglanis; species Cranoglanis bouderius. The sequence goes on from CM042540.1 coordinate 25,739,214, forward strand.
CCACACCTGAAGACATTTTATGTCTTCAAAGACGTTTTATTTCAAGACATTTGTCAGGTTTTTGTCCTTAAAACGCTCTTATGTGTTGAACTTGCTAATTCCAAAACGTCATTTTAGAGATAGTAACGGAGGCTTGAGCCACTGATATGCAGTTATTAGAGAGAGAGAGAGAGAGAGAGAGAGAGAGAGAGAGAGAGAGATAACTGCATATCAATGGCTCAAGCATTATCACCTCGGACGTGCATTATTTTTCTGACAATTCAATGGCCCTTCGTTAATTCTTACTTACATATTTCTGGAAAATCGAAACTTTCTGTCATTTGTTGGTTGTTGGATCTGTGTGCTGTCTTGGACAGCAGGCTAACTTTTCTGTTATTTCTGTTAACTTGGTGAACCGATATGGAACTGTAATGCTGACAAGACCTGACTGGAACTACTTCCAGCTGTGCGTTTACTGAAAAATAATCGCACACCTCAGAACGTCTGTCAGCCAATCAGAGTCAAGAATTAAAACTTTGTAACTTCGTATTAAAATATATTTGTTACAAATCAAGAATTAGTAAACCAACTCTACACTATGGCAATAATACATGAAAATTACATTGCCAAGGAGAAACTTTTCTCTGATCTCAACACAATTACAAAGTTGATCAAATCTCCTCTATTATTATACTGTATATGCTTCAAATACATTCATCCATCTTCAACTGCTTCATCCTGGTCGTAGTGGATCTGGAGCCTATCCCAGGAACATTGCTCATGAGGTGAATGAGATGCCAGTCCTTCCATACTCACACACATTCTCACACCGGAGCTGACCGGCATGTTTATGGGATGTGGGAGGAAACCAGAGAACCTGGAGGAAACCCACACAGACATGAGAAAACATGATGATGCTACTCTCTGCACCAGCATGCAGTCAAGTATGTTTAAAAATATAATAAACAAATTTTAATATTTATGTTCTCACAATATACTGTATATTTTGTATACTTTATACCAAATGTACTATACACTATACAGTATTTACTTAGCTTTTGTTAAAATGGCATGACATCAGTTTGTCTTTTTGGACACCGATACCAATACTGAAACCTTGAGTATCGGCCAATATCAACTCCCATCCAGTAGTTTTTCCTTTAACAGCTACTATGCTTTAAAATATTTTAGCTAAAAACATGACTTACAGAAAAAGCACAGCTTTTTTATTCAGTTAAACTCAAACGCACAAAAATACTTACATAACATGACTGGTGGACTCTCCTCTTCAGTTCACCCCACAGGTTTTCTATGGGTTTCAAGTCAGGGGACTGGGATGGCCATGGCAGGACCTTGATTTTGTGGTCAGTAAACCATTTTTGTGTTGATTTTGATGTATGTTTTCGATCATTGTCCTGCTGGAAGATCCAGCCATGACCCATTTTAAGCTTTCAGGCAGAGGCAGTCAGGTTTTCATTTAATATCTGTTGATATTAAATTGAGTCCAGGATGGCATGTATCCTAACAAAACTGTCCAGGTCCTCTGGCAGAAAAAACAGTCCCAAAACATTAAAGAGCCACCACCATATTTAACCGTGGGCATGAGGTACTTTTCCATGTGGCTACCTCTCTGTGTGTGCCAAAGGTACTTATTACTCTGGTATTTATTGCCAAAAAGCTCTATTTTGGTTTCATCTGACCATAGAACCCGATCCCATTTGAAGTTCCAGTAGTGTCTGGCAAACTGAAGACACTTGAGTTTGTTTTTGGATGAGGGTAGAGGCTTTTTCCTTGAAACCCTTCCAAACAACTTGTGGTGATGTAGGTGACTTCGGATTGTAGTTTTGGAGACTTTCCGACCCCAAGACGCAACTAACTTCTGCAATTCTCCAGCTGAGATTTTTTGGCCACTCGAACCATCCTCTTCACAGTGCGTTGAGACAACGCACATTTTCAAGACATTTTCAATGCTTGTGCTATTTTCTTATAGCCACTTCCCATTTTGTGAAGCTCAACAACCTTTTGCTGCACATCACAGCTATATTCCTTGGTCTTACCCATTGTTATGAATGACTAATGGAATTTGGCCTATGTGTTACTTCATATTTATACCCCTGTGAAACAGGAAGTCATGGTTGAACAATTTCCTGTTCCTAGTCACCCAGGTGTACTAAAAAAAATGTAAAATATCAATGGGGGCCAATAATTGTTGCACCCCTATATTTAACAAAGATTTTTTTTTTTGATAAACCTATATTGTGTTTGCAATTGTTTGATATCCATGAGAGTATTTTTGTGATTTTTTTAAACAAAAGATCAAAAGGTTAAACAATAAAGACAATTTTTCACAGCCTTCTTTGCTCATATTTACCAAGGGTGCCGATATTAGTGGAGGGCACTGTACATACAATAAAATCAATCCTAACAAAAATATGTAAATGTTATAATTGTAACAGATCAACTTAAATTAAAAAGTTGTTTTTTTTAAATGAGATCAGACGAAACAAAAAAATATATATATTATAAGCTTTCCTTATGATTCATATGACTCTGATAGTATATACAGACAGGCTAAAGAAAACAACAACAACAAAAAAACAATATAAAGAGTGTTAGTAAGCCAGCAGAACAGGTTCAGTGCACCTTTTAAAAAATCTTCAAATTTATGGAACTCTACTGGAGGAATGAACACCATTCTTCAATAAGATATTCCCCTAATTGGCGTTTTGATGACAGTGCTGGAGAGTGCGCTACTCATCAAACCATCCAGTGAGCCCTCGTGCACTGTGCATGTGGGCGGGGTCATCCTGGAAGAGACCACTCCCATCAGGATGGGAAAAGTTTCATCATAGGTTAAAGGTGATCAGTCAGAAGAACTTTGTATTGATTTGCAGTGACACTTCCATCTAAGGGACAAGTGGATCCAAACCATGCCAGCAACAGAGGCACTGATTTGTTTTCTTTCATATGTCACCTGTCTGTATATGTTTTATCTATTTTTTTTTTTTTTACTGTAGATTGTACACACTGCTACAGAAGAGTGCACATGTGCCTGTCACTTCCAAAATCACTCCATTTCCTCTGCCTAGATGAATGAAAAAACAAGCATACTTTAGTCCTTCGCTTCATACAGAAGCTGTGTCCATGTTTGCATAGAAAGGAAGGTTGCTTTGCTTTCCTGGGCTTTAAGTGTAGAGGGTTGGAGTGCAATATGTCTGTGTGTGTGTGTGTGTGTGTGTGTGTGGGTGTGTGTGTGTTCATTGCTTCTCTTCTCCATGGGTCAGTGAGATCCAGAAAGTCCCATCCCAACTCCTTACCGCTATTTACCTTCTGCCGTCCACTGAGAATATGTTATATTGAAGTTATTTTATGCTCGGCTTACCATTCTCACTTTCACTTTTCTGCATCATGTCTCTGTGGCGCTCCTCTATTTTCCATTCCTATTTCCTCTGCAGTTGTATTCCTCCCATTTTGCAAAGGGCAGAGAGAGAGAGAGAGAAAGAGAGAGAGAGAGAGAGAGAGAGAGAGGGAGAGAGAGAACGAGAGTATTATTTTATTAGTATTATTATATGTATTATTATATTAAGTATTATTTCTGTATTTATCTTCATTTATTTTATCACTACGTTATTATAGTGACTCACATTAGGACGTGTCCGTTCTTTCACCACGAAAGTACTACCATGTACAATCATGTAGTAGTTGTCCACTCATAAAGGGCTACAAACAATAAGCTCAAAATGAATATTAAGAATGAATACTTTAAAAATGACTAATATATGCTATGTGCAGGAAACAGTATAGTTATTCTTCTGTATTGATATAAACAGCTGGTACTGATGTATGGCTTTAATGACTAAAGCAGAAAATATCTTTAAAAGGCAAGAACATGGAATGATATTTTCCAGAGCAGGCTCTATTAGGGATTACCAAAAATAACAACAAAAAATATGTAATAATGTAATAAAATTGAATCACTGATCAGAATCTCTATTGCAAAAAAAAGAAAAAAAAAAAAAGATCATTTTGCACTAAGTGTGAATCACATTAGGAGAATGAGGGTAATGAGCTGAAAGGCAGGTGTGTGTGTGTGTGTGTGTGTGTGTGTGTGTGTGTGTGCGTGTGCGTATGCATATGCGCAGAATTGAACCAACAAACTGGCCTTATTCTCAAAGATATCCTGATTCTGCCTATATCGCATCAAAACAGCAGAGAGAAGCTTGCAGATAGTGAATACACACATTTACACAGGCAGTATAAATGTGTAGACAGTCCTAAATGTGTACATTTGTTTTCTCCTGTCTGTAGACAAAATAAGGCAAAAACACACACACTCGGGCACGTTAGCATGAAGCAAGTGCTAGATAATGCTGAGTTTGCGAGTCTGAAAAGAATGGGGACTCTTTGCGTCAGCTAGGCTCTTGCACCCTTATATGAACGAACCCTCGAAAGCCTTTACCACAAATAAAGGCGACAACCACATGTTCAACGTGATCTTGCATCTCAATTCGCTTTCTTTGCTGTCATACTCAGGACGACACGGAGCCCTTCGAACTTCCTGGTGCACTGGGTTGGTGAAAGAATCCTAAAAACGTGCTTTTGTTTTGTACGCTTCTAAAGTTCAGCCCTCTAATAAGATCGGGGTGAACGCTCTCCTCTAAACAGCGCTGCCAACGCTTTTGAAGAGATATTAGAGAAGCAAATGAAAGGACAAAGATGTGCTATGGAATACAAAAGTTAATAATACAGGGGTTTGATGAATGGCCCAGCAAATGCTTCTTGATTTGGCCCTAAATTGCATGGCTTTGCACCGTCTTAATTTATTCGCTTCCTTGTTGACTATGCAAGGTCTTGGAAATCCAGAGGACACTGTTGGTAATATATGGTAAATAATGCATGTTAGACTACACCTGTCCACTCCGTACAGTATGTCCTCGTAGATTGCGCCTCGTCCCCGTGTCCCCCCTCGCAGCCATCGTCGTATTCCTTCCCAAATGTTAGCCAGCAGGAAGACAAGCTTGAGGCGGTATAGAGGCTCACACATATCTTTTTATTGCCACATACATCAAGCGTGTTGAGACATCCAAAAGAGACTGCGTGATCCGCGCCGATCCATTAATCATCATTCATTGTATGTTAATAAATTCAGAATTTCCCCATTTACCATGCGGGCCGTTCGCACGTAGCGGCAACGCAACCTTTCCAGAGCCCATAAATCACGCAGCCCGAGTCATTTGACAGAGCAGCCTAAACACAGTGCTCCAGTCAGTCCCTCGGGCACAAACACATGATCTAATAGGCCTGCATCAGACCTGAGAGTCATGCCGGAGCCTGGCATGTGCCACTGATAGAAGCGCTCAGAGAACATTGTTGATCCAGGGAATAAATTGAAGCCGAAGGCCTTGTCTTTCTCCGAAGTGTGCCGTTCCAGTGGAGGCCCCTTTTGGCTGTGTTGCATCGACAGGAACACTCGGCTAATAGTGTTTCAAGGAATGTAGGACCTTATTAAATTTAATTTCCTTATTTCCATCTGCAAAGAATGGAGTGTTGGTAAACATGCTGTCAACAACCCTTTTTATTTATAGTATCTTGAGCCACTGAGAGGAAGAGTTGGAAGCAGAGTTGGCCCGAAAAGTGACGTTGGAGCCTTTTTCAAGTTGATCAGATAGAGACCTGCTGCAGGCAGTTATGTATGACAGTTAATTACTGCCTGTTGTCCAGGGGGAGCATGCTTTTGTCTTTATTTGGCACTCGATCAAAAAACACCACCTGAAATCATGAAAGCCATTCGAATCTTGGCATATAGATTTGTGCTGAAGTAACTGTGACACGTAGACAGCTTTTAAAGTATTATGAATATGAAACTAGAAAGGAAAGAGCCATATTTAAAGTCTAAATAAAAACGATGTGCCAACATAATACAATCCACAGTACAGTGTAGATGTACAGTATATTGATTATCTTATAACTCAGGATATCCAATAAAGAAGGATTGTAGTTTTTAAAGATTATACAGATTTGGATATTTTTTTGCCATGAGAAAAACGATCTATACTGTTTCTAAAATCACCTCTGAAAATAACACCATCTCTTTTCATCTTTAGACGCAAAGAACAAACGCACCCATACAACGTGATACACGCACTGTACCTCTGCGCATCAGATTAGCCGATTAACAGCTATCTACACTGTTCTTTCTGTAAAACCTCAGAATAGTCAGCAGATCGTCAGTTTTCCGTACATGATGCAGATACTGTTCTATAGGGCGATTACTGAGATAATGACATCACAAGTTAATCACCACGGCCTACGGCAGGCACCGCTGTGTTATGCAAAGCGTTCCAGTGCACAGTAAATGGGAAATAGAGATGTTTGTGAGGAATCTGTTCAGGTTTTTTTTTTTTCCCTCTATAAATGTGATCTTCTCTTACTTTCTTGGAGATGAGTAAGCTTTCCTCTCTCCTGGGGTAGAAGAAGAACTTTGCCTTAACTACCCTGTGATTTATTCTCTATAGCACTGGTGCAAGGTGCCACATGCGGTATGTAAGTTGTCCACGTAAGTGTTTAGTAGAATTCTCTCTGAGTAAGCTGGAGACAGAAAATGAATATTTGCCAGAAGTTGCAGGAAAATGGCAAGTTCATCATTTTTAATTGGAAATGTCAACATGTATGTCTAATATATGTGTGACAGCCTGAGAAAATGCTTCACATGATTATTTTATACTATATGAGGTGTCCCAAAAGTCTCCATACATAGGGGGAATTAACACCTTTTAGCAAAATGTCTTTCAAAATTTTTCATCCATCCATCCATCCATTTTCCATACTTTTAATCCTACATAGGGTCACGGGAAGGCTGGAGCCTATCCCAGGGGACTTGGGGCACAGAGCGGGGGACGCTCTGGACAGGGTGCCACCCCATCACAGGGCACACACACACACTCACACACCCATTCACACACTACGGACAATTTAGAAATGCCAATCAGCCTACAGTGCATGTCCTTGGACTGGGATAGGAAACCGGAGTACCCGGAGGAAACCCCGGAAACACAGGGAGAACATGCAAACCCCGCATGCACAGGGCAGAGGCGAGATTTGAAGCCCCATCCCCAGAGGTGCGAGGCAAACTTGCTAACCCCTACGCCCCCACAAGTTTTCATATTTAGTTATATGCTTTTCAGATAGCCTTTAAGAATGCATTTGACAGAAGAACAACATATTGAAATCATTCTCATGGCTGGATCGGGAAGTTGTCTCAAGGTTGCGACGGACATTAATGGGAAACATGGCAAGCACACGGCACTGTTACCAAACTTATTAACAAATTCAAAAAGACTGGAAGTGCTGCGGACCGACCAATAAGTGGACATCTACGAACATCCACTGATGAAGGCACAACCGACGTGGTGCTGGCAAACATACTGCAGTCCCCTATGTATGGAGACTTTTGGGACACCCTGTAGTTTCTCTTTTGCATGTATCTCAACCAACATTTTACAATCTAGTGACATCCAAAATCAAAAAGAGAGGATACCGCATTTTCAAGATTTCAAACCAACTGAAAGATGACCACCAACATTTATAACCTAATCTACTTATGGAAATAAATATTATTGTCAAAATTGTAACAGGAAATGTGTTCTCATATTGATTATCAATATCAGTCTGCTGTTCTGTACAAAGTGGGTAAGTGCTCTTCTTTGTTTTGACGGTGGGACATTTTGACAGCCGTTATCCGACTGCGTCTCACCAACTAATTTGATCAGGCTAATGTCTATTTCACTAGGGCATGTAACTGTCCAAAAACCTACTCAAAAAGCAAGGTTTTAGACCTTTAGGCAGACTGATGTTTGTTAAACTGTCTGTTTACCTAGCATGTCCTTTGCAGTCAGACGCCAAGGCAAGGTGAGAGAGTAGTCTAAATAAAACCAAATCCATGCCATTTTGTTCAATTTATGTTTGTATATATTTAAAACATATATAGTAGAGATGTAAAAGTATATTAGTATCAGAAAAAACATATAATTTTTCATCATTTTTTCCCCAGAATGCATCCAACATCTGATGGGTTTTCCCAGACCTCCTCACATATGTGGTACAATACAGTCCACTAAACAGCACAGCACTGGCTTTATGTATGTGAAACAATTTCACAGCGCTACACACTGCATTAGCATACTCTATGACTTATTTCGAAGCACCGGTGGATGTGCTCATGCTTTGCTTTAATGTCTTTGGGGCAGTAGACTTGGGCTGAATCCAGTAGCCTAATGAGGCAGTTTTGATGGTCCCAGTCCCACAAGAATACAGAGACTTTGTCTGTTTTCTCTCTCCCCCTCCCTCATACCTCATCCAGGTCCTGCTTGAAATGCCTTAATTGATCTAATCACTCACTCAATTGGTCAGAGCCATCCGTCTCTTTCATGCCCAAGCCTCTGGACACTGGGCAATGTCTTCTGCTCCTATGAGTCTAGTCTTCTGTAGGAAGTGAGTTTGACTCGGCGATGGCTTTGCCATTATGCCCTTAACCTTGAGTCTAGCCACTGTCATTACAGAGTTGCTGGAGCTATAAGAAATGTTGACTTTGTCACAGTGGGCCATTCCTAAGGGTGCAATAAACAACTTCTGAATAATGGATGTAATGGATCTTTGTGCTTGATGATGATGGGAGTAATTGTCATGAACTCTTTTGGTGCTATGTTTAAAGAGATGCTATTCAGAGCAGCAATACTTGGTCCTGTACATGTCAAATGTAGAGGGCCTTGTTACTTTGTTGCCTAATTAAGACAAATAATACTGATGGCAACACTTTCACAGTAGTATTGATTCACACTAGTAAGTGACAAAGTGGCAGAAGTGCATTTTGTTTTTGTGAATGTGCAAAACAAAAGAATCGCAGTGCCAGGCAACAAAGTGGCAGCATGACATAACAATTTTCAATTGAGATTTTCTCAACTCTATGCAAATTATGTATGGGGGGGGGGGTAAATCAACAAATCCAAACATCTGGCCCGTATGATACCTCAGATTAATCCTATGGCGTTTGTTGTCTGATGTTTTTTCAGTTCCCCACCTGAAATTAATTCCCTTTTATTTTTGCCATGCAAGATGGAAGATAAAATTAAAACCACGGATTCATCTCATTGTGTAACATATGACCTCTCATCAATCCATCCATTTTCTGTACCGCTTATCCTGCATAGGGTCATGTGGAGCCTGGAGCCTGTCCCAGAAAACTCAGGGCACAATCACACTTACATTTGCACACTATGTACTACAATTTAGTAGATGCCAATCAGGTAACAGTTCATGTTTATGGACTAGGGGAGGAAACGCCTGAAGCACAGGGAGAACAAACTCCATGCACACAGGGTGGAGGCGGGAATCAAACCCCCAACCTCAGAGGTGTTAACCACTAATCCGCCATGCCCCTATATGACCTCTCATTAAATGTGTATTCCGGTGTTATGAAGAAAAGTTTTGGAAGGAAGCAGCAGATATGAGTGTATGTAGCTTTGTACAGTTCGCTTGCTTTTGCTAATCTGACAATGAAAGCATGTAAATGAGCCTAGCATGAAACATGGAAATCAAAAAACAAACTTTCACATTGATTAGTGTGTTATTTTATTTATGTTTAGCTAGTTAGCTTTGGAAGCATTTACATTTTGTCCACTGCTATTTCCTAATGGAACAAAAAAAAAAGACAAAAGGAAGTAAAAGGGAAAACCCTAGGCAGTGCACACCCACAAGAGACAAACTACAAGCAAGACAAACAATTCGTCTCTTGCTAGTGTGAACGTAGGGTCAAGCTCCTATATAATCATTAAACTCTCTTAAAACTAAACCGATTTACTCCAAATATGTTTTGCATAATATTTCCATACGAGTGTTACACAAATAAGACCTTAACCATACATCTTCTCTTAGCCTTTCATTAAAACAGGCCAGGATTCCCTGGAGATGATGCATAGGCTTGATCCCAAATGTCACCGAAGAGGTGATCAAGTACACTCTCCTCATGCACTCGCCTCATTATCCCTCAATACTATCAGCCCTTTTAAGTTCCTGCATCCTTAAAGACCAGGTAATGGCAGAGAGGGGTAAAGGGATGCAGAATTAAGCTGTTTTACACCAAAGGGTAATTTGGTTTGATGAATGTGCCGCCATGACTAACTAATAATACATATTTTAAAAGAGGGAGGCGGTGAAGGGGAGACGTAGCAGTGGCTCTGGAAAAAAAAAAAAATGGTGTGGTTATTAATGGGGCTGGCCACAGCGTGTCTCACACAGGGTTATGGCGCAAGGTCAAAGCGCATTTCACTGAATTAAAAGCCATTTTGAGCTATGGCACTCCTAATCAACTCGGACCTAAAGGTGCATAGCTCAGGTATAATGAGGCACCAATGAATTTAAATAAACAGGGCGAATACGGTGATTTATAAAGGCAATGTGCTAGCCTTATAGCTCGTTAGCAATGACGGATACTCTTTATTCTTTCAGGCTCCTTTACCCACAGGATTTGAGCTTTTAACCAAATAATATCTGCCAGTATTGTCGAGTGTGCATTCCAGGCGAGACACTTATCCTAGTCATTATGAAAAGTGGCGACACAATGCAAGAGTAATGGTAATGTATGCCGTCTAAATAAATGATTTCTTTTTACCTCCTTTTTTCCCCTCCTCTCCTTTTTTTTTTTTTCTCTCTCTCCCCGTTGTAGAACGAAGGCTTCTGCGAGACTCTAGGAGCGTTTGAATTCATCTTCATATTTTATCCCAGCTCCATTTTTTCCCGCTAAAAAGAGGCATAATCCTTGATTCGCAATACGTTTTGCATTTCAAGGAACATTTTTGCCACATTCCAGGAGATCACTTATATAAATTATAATATTTTTTTTGCGTAAAGTGGTCAGAGCTTATTAAAAAAAAAAAAAAAAACTGTAAAGTGCGCTCGGTACCGTATTAATATGCTGATTAGGAACTTCCTGGAATAATGATGTTTGATGCTCACCCACTTTCACGGAGAGGGAGAATTAATTCCAGCACACTATCCCTCTGACAGCAAGGTTGAATGAATTTTTTTCCCTTTCTTAACTTTCGTCTTTTTTCAACAAGTATTGATCTTTCTTAGTGCAATTACCAGGGTGCATTTAGCCCTGTGCTAGGCACCGTAGCTTAGGCTAATGACCCTGCTAGCTTAGCCGTGGGCAATAGCTGTGTGGAGTGGTGAAGCATGCCGCCCGCTACCTCTGCTACGGCATGCCAGAGCATTAGTGACTTCATTAGACTCTTTGTTGGCCAGCCTGCCTTTTGTATCGTCCTTGAAGGAGAGACAGGCCGGGCTGTGGCTTGATGCATCTATTCTTCAAGCTCACTGTGGATCAGTGCTCCTGTAAAGATTGCCTTTCAATTTATTCCTCCCTGCCTTTATTCCTTCGCAATCGCATCTTCATTCCACTCCATCCAAGGGCTGAGGTGGATGACAGATTATTTCAAGGAAAGTACACTTTTATGATCCTTAGTTTTCAACAAAAATCAATATCTAAGTACACTAACTAACCTGAACCTCCATATCTCAAATAGTATTAGTATAGTAATAGGAATTATTATAAGTATTTATACTAAGAGCACTGAATGCTGGATTCTGATTGGTCAGAAGGTGTTGATGAATTTTCTATACAAGTGGCTCTGGCAATAGTACCAGCTGCAATTCAAATAACAGGTTTATATTAACGTGCTCTTTCTAATACATTACGGTTTCTATAGTAACAGCTCATTCACAGGGCTGTTATGGCAGAACGCCACATCATCTAAGGCTAATAATAAATGGATTAAAAATGTGTTGTTTAACAATGAAAAATGAATCATTGTTGATATGGTGAGGCTTTCTTTAAGGAGATGTTTATTTAATATTTATGAAAGAAGTCTCCAGTGTCTGAGCTTTAACAGCCAGTGGGTTTTTTTCTTCAAGAAGGAGAAAAAAATCTGGTGAAGGAAGATATATATATATATATATATATATATATATATATATATATATATATATATATATATATATATATATATATACACAGTACTGTGCAAAAGTTTTAGGCACCCTATTTTTTAGTACAAACTTTATTACTTTATTATAGATTTTTTATTTATAAAATAAACCCTACATTACTAACCCTACATTATCAAGTCAGTACAAAAAAACATTTTAGATTCCCAAACATTAGTTTTCTAGCACAAAATTAAATGCTACAGAAAAATGTTTGTATGTCATTAAAGAAAGCAGCGTATTACATAAGAGACGACTTTTCAGACAAAAAAAACAGAATGAAGGCTGCTGGGTTTTATCGTTACAATTTTTTAAAAATTTATTCATGAACATCACGTCATGCTCTTTAACTGTTTATAGTTCATTAATATTATGGAACAGCTGCAGAACAAGTTAGCTCCCATTACTGCTTACATTATTATACAAAGAAATGCTGTAGAGCAAAGATGCCTTCAAAATAAATTAAATGTTTCTACATTAAAAAAAAAAAAAAAAAATACTGTGAAGAGCAGTAAACAGTAGTAAATGAAACAAAGGCAATATTTGGTGTGACAAAAAAAATAAAAATACTAGTCTCCGGTACAATTAGTGCAGGTTTATAAGGAAATGAGCTGGTAAGTTTTATTGGGCATCTTGCAGAACCGGCCACAGTTCTTCTGTAGACTTTGACTTTCGCACTCGCTTCTTATTTTTGCAGCGAAACACTTCAGGATGTGTTGTTATTGGAAAATAATCCACCTTGCGATGGTAAGAGCATCGCCTCATCGTCGATTAGTTTCCATAATATCACGCTCTGTCGTGTTTTTCTCCTTACTTTCCCTGCATTAACTCTTGCATTCGGTTTCCCTCAGAAGTAATACTTCCTGAAGTCCAATTTTATTATGTTTCTATACAATAAACACTTCAGTTTCAAGCAGGTGGTTGACGGCAGTCTGCTGAGACATTTAGCCACAGAGTGAAAGAGATTAGGAGGATATTCTCTCTAACCGAATTATGTCAAGAACTTTGATCAGTGTGTCAGGGAGAGATATGTAATATGACAGTAGTCAAAAGCACATCTGGCTATTTGATGGCCTGAGGCTCCAGAGAGTGTGTATCCACAAGGCTTTAGGATGGTGCGAGCCTGTCAGTTTGCCTGCTTTATTGCGAGTCTGAGAAAAATCTACAGTTCATCTGCAGACCCGAAGTGTGCTCAGCATGTAGATAGTAGAAGTATTGCAGTGGAATAAAATACGGTACAGTTTCATATAGGATGATGTGTTTCATCAGAATAGATTAAATGAAGTAATTTCCTGTTTAAACTTGATATTCATTACCTGATGCCTTTGGTTTCTTTTATGAACTAAACATTGATCCCTTATCACTAGATTATTGATGATTTTTTTTAATTTTTTTTTCGTGCAGTTCCAGTTTGGAATACTACTTCATGTTTTTTAATGGATTGTGTTTAATGTGTAATGTATAGTGTCTAGTTCCCTTGGTTTTCTGAGGATAGAGATCACTGATTCATTTCTTCATGGGTCTGTGGTTGACCCTGTCGTACCCAGGCTCTCGAACTCGAGCTGAGGCTTTCGTCTTTCCTCCCCGCCAGCGTCCGGCGAACGCTCGCAGGCTGGCCGTGATTAATGCCAGCGCCGCCCAGCCCCGGCCCTTTCGGCAGATAATGCCAGGCAGCAAGCGCGCTTGACACTTTTAATGTATAATTAAGTAGAAAAAGTCAGCACAGGCTATGCAAATTTTTTAAAATGATAAATGAGGCTGGGTGGCGGCGGGGATTGATTTGGTGTAAATGAAACTAATTAAGGAAATGTCAAACATAATTAATAAAACAGGTTTAAGCTGCAAAACATTGTCAATGGAATGAATGAGGAGGCATTGGCGCCCATTGTTTGGGCTTTATTTAGGCGCAGTGTTGTGCTTGTTCGCCGCACCCTGATGTGCTCTCCCCCACCCTCACACCCGCCGCCACCGATTTCCCGAGAGGGCGGAAAATAAATTTGCTTGTCTCTTGGCTGACTGTAGAAATTAATTGCTGGAATCTTGTCCCATCCAAGTGTTACATTCCTGCGCAGGACATTAACATAACTAATTTGAAAGAGCCCAAATGACTGCATAATGGAGCACTGTCAGCACGCATGACACTCGCTGGTCATACCAAATTAGCTGGGTTTTATAATTGAATTTTTCCCCCCTTTTTCCAATTTATATATATATATATATATATATATATATATATATATATATATATATATATATATATATATATATATATATATATATTTTTTTTCTTTTCCCCTTACTCTCTTCCTATTGTATCATATCTTTTCATTTAGAATAAGAAGAAGGGTTTTATAATTTAACAAAGAGTGCTTGACCTATAATTAGCGGGATGGCTTTCGGGAGGGGCGGCCAGGCTGGCGTGAACAGCCCGAGTCACATCTTTAGTCCCGGTAATGATGCTGGAGACCTTGCTGCCTCTGGGGAGGAGAAGAGTAATGGAATGGGCTATTTTTATGGGGACCCGGATAGCGGGGGGCCAGGGCGGCCGCTGGAGCTGCGCTGTAGGGTGGATCACACTCACACTGGCAACCCACGCCCTAGCCATCAGTCCAGAGTGTCATCCTCATTCTCCTCAAACACTGTTAGCATACGCCATGACCCTCTCCTTTCCAAACATCTGCTGCTTTTACACACACACACACACACACACACACACACACACACACACACACACACACACACACACACACACAGAAGTAGAGAGAGATATCAGATACCACCTTGCAGTTCATTTTACTTCTATTTGGTTACTGTTCTTTTTTTTTTTTTTTTCCAAGAACCCCTACAGCTACCATACACCTAGAATAGTTTATGATCATTTCACTCTTTTTTTTTTTTTAACAGTATAAATACACACGAAAACTCCTACACATCATCCAATATTTCTTTGCAGCTCCCATCTCTCCGGTCGCTCCCCACATGGCATAATGATAACACCTAACATGATTGTGAAGTGATAAAGATTCTGTTGTATGAAAGACCCTCAGTCACACTTTGAAATGCAGTCTTTTTTTTTTTTTCCAGACACCAAAGCTGTTATGTCAAACCTATTATGTTGCAACTTAAATGTGTCGCTACTAACACACAGCTTCTAATTATAACATTTTCCCCTGGAATCCGAACAAGACGTGAGGTGCAATTAGAGGTAGGTAGTAATGAGAGTGGTCAAGTGAGTAATGTTCCATATTAGGCTTAGGGATATAATTTTATGTAAATGATTACCGTTCGTGAAGTTTTGCAACACTTAAAAACTCATCACATATACAGTGAATAGTTGTAAATGTGCAAGCTACCTGATCCTTGTCCGGTGATTAGAGCATAACATCAGTCGTGTGCTCTCTACAGCAGCTCCAGCTCTCAAGGATCAACGATGTCAATGATATAACTTCAGTCTGGAGTTATTAAAAGTCAGAGTTTTGATCAGGGAAAAATCACTGTGGCATTCCCTGTTCACAATTCCGGTTTAAACTTGTACGGCTCCACAAAAGAGATTCCCAGCATTCTTTTCTGTCACTCAGGGCCATGGAACCAGATACTGTATACTGTACGTCACCCTGGAATATATGGTTTGGTTTGTGAATGCACGGAAAAACGTTGGAATGCCATTCGAGGCCAATATGAAATATATACAGTGCGGTCCAAAAGGCTGAGATTATTAGTAAAAATGTTTCTGTCTGACATTTTTTTTTTTCAATTTAGCTCAAAGGTTTTCATGGGAATATTTACATGGATTTCAGAATTTCTTAGTATTTGGTCCGTCGCGTTTTTGCTTTAAGGACAGCGTGCACTCGAGTTGACACAGACTACACAAGTTTGTTTAAAACCTCATGATCCATTTGAGATCAAATCCATCGGAATGTTGCCTGAACACGTATTTCAATTAAAGGGATAAAACTCGGACCTTTCGTACAAAGGAGTTAACGTGGTCAATATAACAGATTTGCTTACGTTTCAATTTTCGGTTTCTTTCCCAATTTTTCAATATGGTCTCAGACTTTTGGACCCCACTGTAAATATGACACTATTAACGAATAGTATCGCCCTTTTAAAGGCCATGGGATGTTTTTTTTCCCCTTTTTTCTTCGCAAGAATGACATCGCAGAGGATAGCATCTTATCCTGATGACTGATTTTTTTTTTTTATGTATTCTTTTTTTGTGGGCATGTTTTCTTTAGAGCACGTGGAATTACCCAAAATATTGGCATTATTTTTATTAATTTGAAGACTCAAAATGTGAATTAAAAGTGTGATAACGACCTCCATGACCTTGATTCTCATAGATCGTGGCTACACGAAGTTATGTGTGCTTAACTGTCAGAGCAAGATATAATACAATTTAATTCAAACAGATAGGTTGCAGTGCATGGTGACTTAGTGGTTAGCACGTTTGGGGGTCGCACCTCGGGGGTTGGTGGTTCGATTCCCACCTCCACCCTGTGTGCGCAGAGTTTGCATGTTTGCCTCTGTGCTTCGGGGGTTTCCTCCGGGTACTCCGGTTTCCTCTTCCAGTCCAAAAACATGCACTATAGGCTGATTGGCTCTTCCAAATTGTCCGTGGTGTGTGATTGTGCCCTGCGATGGGTCTGTCCTGGGTGTCCTCTGCCTTGTGCCCCAAGTTCCCTGGGATAGGCTGGATCCTTCAGGATCCCTCAGGATCCCTGTGACCCTGTGTTGGATAAGCGGTACAGAAAATGGACGGATGGATAATAGGATGCTCTGGATCAAGTGCTATTTTTTAATGCTGCCAGATAATGAGGGTGAAAGTTCAATTAAACTTCTTGACTTATGCAAGTGTGTATCTCATCACTGAATATGAGTAACTTTCTCCATGTAAATACGTACATGGACTTTTGGACTTACAGCACTGTGCAAAAGTTTTAGGCACATGCAAAGAAATGATGTAGAGCAAAGATGGCTTCAAAATAATGAAATGAAATGTTTCTACATTAAAAAAATGGCATAAGGAGCAGTTAACAGTAGCAAATGAAACAAAGTCAATATTTGGTGTGACAAAAAAATTAAAATAGTAGTCTCCGGTACAATTAGTGCAGGTTTATAAGGAAATGAGCTGGTAAGTTTTGGTAAGTTCTTCTGGACACTTTGACTTTCGCACTCGCTTCTTATTTTTGCAGCGAAACCCAGCAGCTTTCATTGTGTTTTTGTCTGAAAATTGGTTTAATACGCTGCTTTCTTTAATGACATACCATTTTTTTCTGTAACATTTAATTTTGTGCTAGAAAACTAATGTCTTGGAATCTAAAATGTTTTTTGTACTGACTTGATAATGTAGAAAAATCTATAACAAAAGTTTTTAGTAAAAAAAAAAAAAAAAAAATAGGGTGCCTATAACTTTTGCACAGTACTGTAATGTCACTAACTCTGAATATGGCCCTCAGTCTCTTTCTTTTTCTCTATCCCTCTTTCAGCCTGTTATCCTCTTTTCACTTCGTACTGTACATTTCCTCCCTCTCGCTATTTCTTGTCAGTGGAATTCGTGAGCTGAGAGTTCCCTCCAAATGCCAGGGGTCACGAGTCAAACATATGCAGCATGTATTACAATTTATTACTCCACATTTGCCTTGAGATTTTGCTCTCCTGACAAGCTTAAGTAAATCATGTTTGCTGTTCTGAAATGGAGACAGAGCTGCGACTGGGCCTGGCCTTCCTGCTACACTTCGAACAGGATTGGCTGCAGCCCTCGAGGTTGTCATGATCCCAGAAGGCAGTGGGCTCAGTGCTACTGATACAGCGAGCCAGGCTCACCAGCAAGGTAGGTATTTATAGAAAACATATGCAAAAGGCCTGATGGTACCCCTGACTCCAGGAGAGAGCCTGTGACAGTTAAATACGGATGGAGAGTGCCGGCGAGGTCTAGAGCGGATTTAATCAGTGAAAGGCACCTCATTTCTTCATTTCATTTGAATATGGTGGACGGCAGCATATAAATATGTTCATTTCTCCCTCCCCAGCATATTTTTTATTCTTGAAGGCTCATTATTTTCGGAGGTGTAAAATAGAGACCTCAGGCCCTGGCCTTCAAACCTGAGTTGTATTAATCAAAATTTACCCGCCCAAACGCTGCCCAAAGTTTTCTTCTAAAACACTACAAGACTAACACCTAGAGACCGAAAATGTGGAAAAAATGTCGTAACTGCACAACCGGATCTGCTACAGTTTGTTTGATTTGTCTGTAATTTGCAAAACTTTAAACAATTATTTTTCACCTCTTACTCATGTGACAGGATTGTAATTATTCTTTTTTTTCATTCTTTTTTTATTATTCATGTTATGAACCTGAGGGCCAGATGTTCCTGTAAGAAATGGCGCAGGGCAAAGCACAACTTGATGGACTTGCAATGCAATTGCTATAGCTGTAGATAATCACATAAACTAACCCGGGACCATCTACAAAATGTTTGAGGCGCAGGGTTTAAACACTGCCGTGTAATGATGGCCATCAACACCAGAGCTGTCAACAAGAAGAAATTCAAGCTCAGTAACAAACAATGATTTTTCAATTTGTTAAAGGAATTTCTTTCCCGTGAGAATATTCTTGAGGGCGCAGTTCAACTTAACAAAGGTAAAATTCCTAAAATAAAAGATACTGTGACTTAAAAAGGAGAAAAAAATATCTTATAATAAATTGCACTCACTGTTTCACTGTGGCTGATTGCAAACCTACAGGCTACCACTAGTAAACCGAATGAATTATATATTCACTCAAATTCTCCTTCAAATGAAATAAATGCACTTTGTTTTCTGCCACTGTACATCACACATAAATGATTAGGCTCGTGAGCTAGTTACACGCCCAACACAAAAGCTGCCATCTTTGAGATTTTATTCTCCGACCAGAGATGCAGCTGTCTCCTGTCAACGTCAGTCAACATCTGCCTTAAAGGTGCAGTCAGACCCACATCTGTACAGTGTTTTGTGTATGAAACGGCCCTTTTCTTCATCTTCAGTAACCGCTTTGTCCTGGTCAGGCTTGCAGAGGATCTGGAGCATATCCTGGGACACACCCGGTGTGAGATGGGAATACACCCTGGATGGGATGCCAGTCCATCACAGGGCACCTGGGCACTCATTCACACATATGGGGCAACTTATCATAGGCCAGTACGCTGTTGAGAGGCGGGAGGAAACCGGAGAACCCGGAGGAAACCCATGTTGACATGCGGAGAACATGCACAACACCCCACAAACAGTAGCCTGAGCTCAGGGGACCCTGGAGCTATGAGACAGCGATGCTCACCACGCACTGCTCCACCGTAATGCCCTGTATGAATCGACGCTATCGGCAATTTTGGAAAATTTAAAAAAAAAAGTGAAACGTTCTTTGACCTTGTGCAAATTCTTCCACCGTGTAAACTGCAAAATTAGCTCTGTGAATTTCAAAACCATATATTCACTAAATTATGTATTCAACTAAACGGATGTCTCTTCGCAGTTTTAAATGATGCATTCTTGAATAAAAAAAAAAAAAAGTATAAACTCAGTAAAATTTTGTGTTGGAGTTTGCTAACTGTGATGAAGCAGTTCTTGGCAGTGAAGCACTGAAGCGCCACTTTGATCCACCTTCGCAGGTTTAGCATCATCTGTTTGTGAGGGGGAAAAAAGCAGCCAGCGCATCCTATAGGCACCACAACACCCTCTTAAAGAGCAAAAGGTGAATACTTTCGGTTATGCAACCGTCCCTCAGACGCCAACAGCGCTCCTGCTGTTTATCAACTCCTAAAGAGAGCTGGAAGACAGAGGTAGAGGGAAAAAAAAAAAAAAAAATGATGCTGAGGGGAAAAAAAGGACAGAGCAAATTGAAACTTGTAAAAACTTTGCGATAGAAAGAGCCTTGACCCCTGGGCACGCTCGTCGGAGCAGAGGCATTGCTGTAATCAATACGCACTCAGGGGAAAGCGAGCAGGCCACGGACCTTTCGTTCCCCGCCACGCCGCAAATAATGCCAGACGCTGGTTTGTTATTTTCCAGACGGTGAGAGAACAAGCAGGCGAGCGGCGGAGCGTGCAGGTGCCTCGTTCTGGGAATACTTCACAGCTATGAAATAAACAGAGTAAAAACAAAAAAAAAAAAAAACATGTCTTTAGATGAGTGATAAACAATCATGCAGTATATATTACTGATCCGCTGTAGGCAAAATCTGCTCGAGTAAACATTCAGACAGTGATGTTCTCAGCACACTGCAAATGAATTTAGTAATGACAAGTCTAAATGAATAAATAACCCTAGAGTTGATGAAGACATGGAATAATATAGGCATGTGCCTGTATTAAATGTTTGTATCACAATAATCACCCAGTTTTTTTTTTTTTTTATGGTTTATAATGTAAAATTATTGTGTCAAAAAAAAATATTAAATTACAAATAATATTCCTTGCAGTTGCTTGGAGTGATGTTGGAGTGAAGTCTTGTTTTTTTTTTTCTTCTTCTTCTTCTAGTTATTATAGAATTTTTATTTATTTATTTTTTATTTTTTTATAAAACTCTCCAATAAACAAAATCATTGGATTCATTTTACCAAGAAGGATAACAGAGATATGTTAGAGAATCAGTACTGCATGCTTCTAACTGGTCAGTCAAGGAAAAGTCCTCCCTGAAACACATTAAATATGTTTACATAAAAATATTTCTGATATGATTAGCTATTCTAGTGCTTGCCGTATTTTTGTTATTCCTGTAAGAGGCTCTCTGCTATACTGATCGGGGTATTTCTAGTGCATTCACGATGATGTTTAATAAGAGAGAGAGAGAGAAAAAAAAAAAGAAAGAAACGTGATGATTTCCAACCCAACATAAGGGATCATCATCATAGTTAACTGTTAAAAACAAAACAACGATAACTGGTTTTCTCACTCATTTTCCAGCTACACCGAATGTCATACTAATGAGATATCCGACGTAGAAGTAGTGGAGATGTTGGCACGAGGTTGAGCTCGAAGTTACAGCTCGCAATACAGCAATATGAAGCATTAGCTCCGAGTTACAACAGAGACTCGACTCAGCTAGTTAGTGAGTTACAAGATGGAGAGTGTGCTGGTGTTGACGGCAACGTTAGCATGAACGTTGAAGTTTTGGAAGAAGCTCTGTCTGAGCAGATGAAGAGGTGAGAGAGCTGGACAGACTAAAGGACTAAAGTGCTGCTGCATCGCTCTCTTTAGTCTTTAGGTAGAGATGAAGCAAGGGTTCGGTCCCACTGGCACCACTATCAGCAAGTAGTTGAATATCATTGTGAGTAATGTAGGAAACTGTTAGAGAAAAATAAAAAAATAGACAGAAGGTTGGGGCTTCAAGCCCCAGCACCACGAAGCTGCCACTCTTGGTCCCTCAACCCTCTCTGCTCCAGGGCTGCCATACATGACTGAGCCTGCACTCTGACCCCAACTTCATAACAGACTGAGATATGCAAAAAAAAAAAAAGAATTTCCCTGTGCTGTAATGTATAAGTGACAAATAAAGGCTTCTTCTTCTTTTAAGATGTTTAGGGTGGATTTTTCCTTTAACTAGCACGCAAACGCTTCCCAAAAATCTGTCTCTTTCAGCATTTGACTTCTACATGCAACTCAGAAGCGGTCACGATATTTTGACATGCACCCGATAATAATACTTGCTGATTTCTGATCGTTTTTGAAACTGACAATCAGCGCATGATTAGCACATTATTAAGTTTAATGTGGGTGTTCTTTCCACGCTGGCTGAGGAGGACAGGGACATGACCGCTAGATCACACAGCCTTACAGCAGAGACATACAGTAGAGATGGCACTGGACCCATGTTACTGTGGACCAGGGCATCCTAGACCCTACAGCACTGTCTGACAATAACTTCTACTCTCAGCTGGCATCTGAAATATTAGGTGTTTTAAAACCTATTGGACAGCTTACAGATAAAAACAACTCTATCCGTAGATTTTTTTTTCTGCTTCAGTTTCTATACACTTTCATGCATAATACTTTTTTTTCCCTGAAACTTGGAAATATTGGAAAACACTTGAAATAACTAAAAAATAAAACTGGATGAGGCACATCCTCACAGTGGGGTGGGGTGATGTGGCCCGACCCTGGATATTTTTATTTCCCCATCATTATTTTCCTGTTCCTCTCACACCACAACAGTTTGACAACTTTTTTCAATTTGACTTTTTTTTTAAAATTCATTAAAGAATGTCATACATTTGATATATTTATAGTTACATTTAATGTTGTGGAAAGTCAGTTATGTTAGGGTTTCCCCTCGCGCTGTTCGCTGAAGCGGGCGAGCAGCGCACTTCCTCATTCACGGACTCTTGTATTGTTCACTTCGCCACGTGCATCTTTGTTTCGGTTTATGTCATGTCTCCGCCCCTGTATGTTCATTGGTTCTCTGCCTTATGTGTCATTATGTGTTTCAGGTGTTACTTTGTTTCTCTGCCTCGTACCAAGCCTTGTTTGGTGGACTGTTCATACTGGTTTTTCGGATCTTTGCTACGTCTCTCGTTTTTGGATAATTGCCTTGCCCATGTGATTACTATTTCTGGTTTTTGAACTTTGCTGACGTTTCTGGATTTGGATTTTTGCCTTGCCTCTGTCATACCTGTTTGCTCCTGCCCTTATCCTGTGCCTGTGTTTTGACCTCGCTCTAGTTCCACGATTTTGAACTGTTCCATTTTTTTTTTTTTTGCCTGTTCCTAATAAAGTGACTTTTCCCCAGCTTTTGCATCCAGCCCCTCCTTCTGTACTCTAACAAGTTAGTTTCTGTTATCACTTATGTTACAGCAGCTATAAACAATCATTTCCTCACTAGTCTCATTTTTACCTTAAGGTAATAAGACAAATAGCACAGCTAGTCATGTTACTGAGAAGCTGCAAAACCCTCCTTCCTGAAGACTTCCCTGTCAGAAAGAAAACTTAAAGTCATAGCTTTACTTTAGACTATTATAACGTGCTGACACTGGAGACTCCTTCCAAAAAGCTACATAAATGTACACATCTGCAAGTCCCTGTGCGAGTTATTAATGCATAGCAAGTATAGCAGGGACTACAGGACAGGTTTTTTGTTTAACCACCAAAGTTAGAATTAACTACTGAATTACATTCGCTAGTACAATAATTTCACCCAAATCCAGACTTATTATACCAACTTCACTCAAATCCAGACATATGACACCAGTTTCACTCAAATCTAGACTTATTACACAAATTTCACTCAAAATCAGACTTATTATACCAATATTACACAAATTCAAATACATTTGTCTTAACCACTTAAGCTCTACATTGAAGTCTTGACGTTTATGTGTAAGTTACTGACACCCTTGCATATATCATATCATATTATCATATCATACCATATCATATATCATATCACATCAGCACTAACCAAGGACACATTTCATCTCTACGATTTTAATAAAATGGAACAGCCAAAGCCAAAATATTCATAAACACACCCAAATATCCATTAAATACAGCACCAATTAAAGATAGTGGATGAAAAATGATCTAGAGACAGAACGTTGTCCTAGGCAGCAGGACGAGCTATCGGTTACAAATTTATGCACCACTCTGCTGATAGAAAGAAATGATCCTCATATCTCTCGTTTCATGGAAAACTGCAGCTCTCCCACTCACACGACTAAGAAGCGGCGATTCTCGAAAGACTACGAGGATGTCGCCCCAGCATCGAGAAGGCCGGGCGATGAGGTTAATTGTCTTGAATTATAAATTCATCCGCTTTGTCGCAATACTACTAATTATCATTGCGAACATGATAAAGATGGCTGTAAAGTGTGTACACTGATTTGAATATCGGTACATTCGAAACAGATTGGAACAATACACTAATTACATGATCTCTGAGCGTGAGGAGCTTTTCTGCATTTGTAGTCACGGCGCGGTCTCTAGTACTGCTTTTGTACTTTTTAATCCTGCAATCATTAGAAACATATTAATATGCAAGCGATCATTACTTTTTCATTTATCAGTGTCAAGAATATCGAGCACAATTAGAACGACAGGCTAATCTAAGCAGTGTATTGGATTCCTCGAGGGAAATGGATGTGTGTGTGTGTGTGTGTGTGTGTGTGTGTGTGTGTGTCTAAGAGAGAGAGAGAGAGAGAGAGAGAGAGAGAGAGAGAGTTGGTGCTGTCACCTCAATGGCTCTGGCGGTTTGCCGACAGAGACAAATCCAAAATTAAGTGCTGCAGAAATAAAGACTTCTCTCTAGTGAAGTGTTCCACTTGCATTGAGCTTAATGTTGCCTACTCATTTTATTGGATTCTCTTTTGTCCTCTCTCTCTTTCTCTCTCTCTCTCTCTCTCTCGCTCTCTTCCTCTATCTGTCCCTCTCTCTCACACACACAGCCTCCCACGCACTTGATTTGTGGCCTGGTTGAAGTGGCTTAGTGAAAAAGGGCCTCTCACCCTGGTTGATGGTGAGTGAAACAGTGACAGCAATGTAATGGCCTCTTGACTCCTTTGTCTGCCTGAGCTGAATTTCAAAACATGCACGAGACCTGTATTATTGCCATTCACTGAGAACATTTACTCTGCCTCCATGTGGATTTTGCCCAGTGGAGTATTTTATATTATTTTTTTGCCGTTATTACAGATAATTACTTTTACCATAAGAGATTTGGAGGACGCTGAAATAACGTGCCGCCTCACAAACACAATCAAACACTATACATACTGTAATTCCCACATTGCTTTGTGCTTCAGGCTCAGATAAGTGACGCAGCCCACGGCTCACTTTTGTCACAGCAAGGAATCTTTTGTAATTTATTATTACGTTACGTTTTTAACAGAATATCGTAATCTCATTTTGCACACAGGTTTCCCTTTGTGGTTCATCCAACATCCAGATGCCTCTTTCTCTTCTTCCCTTTGCTAGTGTAAGGATGATCCCATGTCTGGAGAGCCTGGCCACCTGGAATTCTGCTCTGGGCCAGTGCACCTGACTCTTATTTTTGTATTAGAGTGAGCACACGTGTGTGTGTGTGTGTGTGTGTGTGTGTGTGTGTGTGTGTGTGTGTGTGTGTGTGTGTGTGTGTGTGTGTAATTCGAGCTCTTCTCTGCGGCTTTTTGACCAGCCACAGGCAGTGAGTTTCTCTCTATGTGCGTGTAATGGATGTGTCTCCATGCCCATGTCCATCACTCTCTCTCTCTCTCTCTCTCTCTCTCTCTCTCTCTCTCTCATACATACACACACACACATACAAATCTGGCCACGTGCACGAATACAGTATGCACACATGTGACTATGAGCATGTTTGGCTGCTTGTGTGTGTCGTGTTTCCCTGTGCTGTCCAATTTTTATCCAAGGCCTCCTCTCATGCCTAAACTTTGACAAGTGTCGGTCCTCCCGTCTGCACCTTCATTCCTTCGTTTCTTTCCCCTGTGGCTCTCCCCGAGGCGTATTACATGATACTGTAGCATGCTGGGAGATCGTTCATACTGGGCAGCATCGAGTTTTGGGCCACGCTGTGCTTTAAGAGCGAGTCAGCGAAGCCGAAGTAACCCGAGTCTCTTTATCTGAAGCCTGATAAGATGTTTCTCCATTCCGCTCTCCTCTCACACCTGCACGGCTATTGTGAAGCGTCACTGATACGGTTCCCAGGCATGAGGGTATCCCATTATTAGCCGCGCCCTTAAATGGTTTGATCGGCATTATTTTGATGTCATCGTCAATGGCCGTATACATCCCCGAACAAAATGAAAGCTAATCTCGAACACACACACACACACACACACACACACACACACACACACACACACACACAAAGAGGCCCTCAGTCTATTCTGTTAATTTCTGAAGTAGGATTGTATAGAGAAGGACGTCTGGAGGGCCTGGTTCTCACACTGAGGTGTAGTGAATCGCTACAGCAGGCTGCGACGGTGTTAGAAAACTGTACATGTGTAAAAGTGTCCGAGACATAAACGTGTAAAAGACTACGAAGCAGCAGAGTCGTACGCGCGCAAAGCTGTCTCGCACAGGCGGTGTGTCTTGGAGCGTTTTGCTAATAACATGCAGAACGCAGAAGCTCGGCAGCTGAACAGATGAGAAAAGAAAGAGCCCTGTCCCTCTGAGGCCACCGCAAACAGACACACACACACACACACACACACACACACAGCTCTCAGTGCATAAAAGACAGGCCGAAACAAAGAAGGACGGCAGCTTAAAAACATCTCAGAAATCTCATCACACACTTTCAGCATTTCAATAACATATGCCCACATTTGTGCAACATGACACATAGGTGCACAAACACACAAGCAAGCACACACATATTTGCATGCGCATACTCGAATGCAAGATGGGGCCTTATCTGAGGAAAAGAGAGAGAGAGAGAGAGAGAGAGAGAGAGAGAGCAAGAGGGAAAAAAAAAAGTCCATCATTCGTGCATGACATGTCGGCGAGGATTCCGACTTAATGAGCATTTTGGCAGCTTCTGTCGAATGCAGACAGTGATTAACCAAACACTTCAGAGTACAAGGCACAGTGGTGCTCAAAGAAAACAGTGATGATCTCCACTTAATCGGCGAGAAGCCCAGAGCATCTGGCCGGGCAGCGTGGCGTGCCCGCTCCGATAGGCTGTCACACCTCCCCAGAGTGGCACGGCCATATGCTCGCTTCTCCCGCTCGCGCACGACGAAGAGCGCTTCCTGACAAAGCGCCGCCGTAAATATGACATTCAAACAAGTGTGCCTGTTCAGCCAGAACCGAGCCAGGCACAGAGAGACGCGAGAACCAAGAGCAAGGCACAAGGATGCCTCTCTCTCTCTCTCTCTCTCCCTCTCTGTGTGTGTGTATGTGTGTGTGTGTGTGTGTGTGGGTGTGTGTGTGGTCTCTCTTTATACATCCAGGATGTGATGTGTGGTTTGTCTGGTTTTGCCTGTAGCACAGCGTACATTCTTTTGTTCGTAGGTTTCTCTATCTGTCAAGACTTGTGTGTGTGTTGTGCGTTATGTTTGACATTACTTGTCCAAATTCCATTTTTAATTTTTTCTTTTTAATGAAATCGATAACACGAACGGTGACAGTTAACTGATAGTTACTGTGTTGCCCCAGAATCGAGCGCATGAAGTGTTTGTGCTGTGAACCCTAGAGCCAGGCTCTGTAAAGACTCGAACACTGCTGTATTTCTGACTGAACGGAAATAATATGATTACCGCGTTTTCTGCTGTCGCGCTGCTCCGGAAAATAACATTTAGCGTTCCCCTTTTCATGTTAATCGTCTTGTTAGGACGTAACAGAGTGCTTCCACTGGATGCTTAATGCTTCCATTCTTCCAAAATAACCTATTTGCAACACACCCACACGTGCAAGATGCTTAGTTGTGGAGTAGCGCTTATGCACTGTACAAGCTCAACACACACTGATCATGCAGCATTAGAGTGACTTTGAATGCATTTGCATGGGAAAGCGATCATTCTCACCTCGCGAATAACGACGCCGACCGATGCTTTTGTGGAAAGCTATTCGCCGAGGTACTACAGTACGCGCGATGCTTTTTTTTTTTTTTTCTTCCTGTCTTTCTTGCTGTGTTTTTTTGCTTTGGAGCACAGATATCTGGTGTCAGTCCATGTATTTCTAACGTCTTAACAAGCAGCTGGCGCCGAAGACTCTTAACAGCTTTATGCGCATTTGTTCTGATTCATTCATATCATCTACAAAGATGGAGAGAAAACATAAGAACCGTGTCCTTCATTACCGTCCCATTACTACTGATTTCTAAGATATTTTTGGCTTTCTCATGCGAGTGCTCTCCAGAGCCTTTAGACTTTTTTTTTAAATTGTCAAGAGGATCTCAGTAAAATGAGTTGCAGTGGGAGATAATGTCACTTTCTTTCACGGGCTTTCAATAATCATCATAAGAGAATGATCGGTGGACACAACTGACTAGCATTGCATTGAAAGACAAAGAGCGTCTGTCTAAACGTCCCCGCAGAAATGCTGTATTCCTCCGTGGTTAGCCTTCAATTTCAAGTCACGCTTGATTAGCGGCTGCGTTCCACGTAGAGTGCGCTACACGTCGGACAAAAGTGTCTTATTCATGTTCCCGGGGTTGCGTCTTCACAGGTGAAATCCAGCGGATCATCTGAAACTGTGGCACATGGAATTCACTTCCATGCATGTGATACTATAACCTGCATAATAGATCAAGACATTTTCAGTCACCTCCAGAGTTCTGCCAGTTACTTTGTGCAGTAACATAAAAAAATAAATAAATAAATTTAAAAAAAAGGGTCATATTTTGATTACTGTGTTCAACTGCTCCAATGTCAACATATACCGTACGTTTAAAGTTGTACCTGTTTTCTTGGATATATCGCCTAATTGGAACGTGTTTGTGTACTAACAAGCCGTGGAGGCGCATGGCAGTGTATCTCTAATTCTGTAAATTGTTGCGAGGAAAGAAATAATTGCCTTAATAGGATTTCGTCTATGTGATTTTGTTAATGGTCTGAAAATATACCATTTCAGTCTATTTAGTGGAGTAGAATGTGACTGATTGGAGTGCTTATCTATGCTTGTTCCCCCACCCCCCCACCCCCCCCACACACACACCCCCGATTATTCTTTATTTCTTCACCAACAGCCAATTTTCTCTCAATTAAAGCATGATATTAGTGCTTAGAGAGTAAATGACTATGAAAACATTGCATTAATGTGCCATGTTTTGTGCTAATGATTAGAAAAAAATAAAAAATATTTGTGCATATGTATGCAGAGCCTTATGGAGGAATTGGGCTGTGTGGGTATGTGTGCCTGATATTAAAAACACATGTTTAAGTGTTTATGTTGTATTAAGTCGTGCTCTTTCTGCTCGTCTGAATGCGTGTTCTTTCATTCCTTCGCTTAAGGCCAGTGTGGCAGTGGACTATATGCTTATAAGTATATGTGTGTGTGTGTGTGTGTGTGTGTGTGTGTGTGTGTGTATGTGTGTGCCAGGGCCAGGGCCAGTTCAAAGTGTTCTCCGAGTTGCCCGTACAGGTACAAAGAGTCCGACTCTGCCAGTTGGCTCGAAGTTAGCGGGGAGCTGTCGGAGTAAATGGCAGCAGCTGCTCGCAGTTCTAAAGAGCACGTCCCAGTCAGCGCGGGAAAAGCCGCGGCATCTACATTAATACTACCTTAATGGCCCATCTGGTGCTCCGTAGGCTCCCCCCCCCCGCACTGTTCTATGGAGTCGTAGGCATTTGACAGGCCGTCTCCAGTGCGCCAGACGCCCAGCGCATGCCAAATGGCCGAGAGGCGGCCCGCCGTCGCCCCGATCTGTCACAAGATCTTCCCACTGGCCGTCAGAAAACGTCCCCGGCGAAAGTTACAGCATGGTTTCACACGTGAGCGAGCGTGGAGGACATTTGATGTGATGACGGCTAGCAATCGACACCTCATCTTCTCTCTCTCTCTCTCTCTCTCTGTCTCTCTTTTGCATCCTTCGCTGCGTGAGTGATGGACCCTCTTTAGTTTATGAAACGCAGAAGGCTGAATCATTTAAGAGGCGTGTAAGCTATAATTTCTGATTGCGCACATTTGTTTGACACCGTATTTAAAGTTTCAGGGAGTTTGTAATCATATGAGGAAGTACAAATACAAATGACTGGATTGAATTTACGTTTTTTTTTGGAATGGTTTATGAAGAAGGAGAGGACTAACCCCCAGGCTGTGTTTTTTTCTATATAACACGTTGTATAATCTGAGAATCTACAACAGGGATATATGTAGATGTGAAAGACATGAATAAAAATGAAAAAAAAAAAAAAAAAGCCGTTCCGTTCTAATCACTACATGCTTTGTAAATAAGGTTTCACTGGGTGCTTGTTCTTTCTATGAGTCCCAGCTTGATATTAGTAAATGTTTACTTAGCCATAGTGAAGGTTGTTTTCTGACCTAGCCGTGCACCAGACAGTGTGTGTGGGCGATCTGAAGTTCAGCGCCTAAACCGTATGAGAACGCTGCATGCTTTTGTATTTTTTTTTTCCCTATATGTAATGACTTAATGTAAATAGACGGGGTAATCATTTATTATTTAAAAGCAAACAAACCAGAGAAGAAAAAAAAAAAAAAAAGAAAGGAGGGAATGTCAGGGAGAGGCCAGTGGAGGAACAGTTGCTTAGTTATCTGGAGGGAAAAATCTGCGAACACACCGCAAAGTGTGTGTGTGTGTGTGTGTGTGTGTGTGTGTGTGTGTGTGTGTCGGTGTGTGTATTTTGCCACCAGCTCTTCAAAGGCTGACTCTGGCCTGTAACACAGCTGGGAACGGGAGTGAAAGTTGAAGAGTGCCTTCCTGCTTCTCCTCCTATCTGCTGATGCCTGATGTTTCTCTCTCTCTCGCTCTCTCGCTCTCTCTCTCTCTCCCCTCTCCCCTCTCTCTCTCTCCCTTTCCTTCTCTTTTCTTTCCAGCCTAAGATTCGTGTTGCCTTTCGCCCCCTCACTCTCTCTTTCTCTGTCTCTCTGGGCATCTCCTCTCTTCTGTGGCGCTCTCAGCCGGAGGGAGGTATGGAGGAAGGGAGAGATGGGGGAGAGAAGAGTAGATGAGAGGATAGGAGGAGGGGGTTCTTGTCTGCGAAACTGCCCGTGAACCTAGCGCTAGCACTGGCGTGCCTCATCACTGAACTTTCCGTAACACTTTCCCATACTAGAAAAGTGACCTAGAATTTGTGCCGCACGCATACGGATAACCTTCATGTAGACGGCACACTTGATAGTTAATTAATAGTTAATTAATAGTTAATTAATAGTTAATTAATACTGCTCAATCTGAATCTATATGGATTCATCTGCTTAATCTGTGCATTTCTTGCTTGTCTCGCTTACTTGCTAGGCTGAGACAAGTCCCCTTCCTAAATTATTTTCCGGAGCTATTATTCACAGCACACGCATACACACTCATCCACTGACCCGCAATCTCTCCTCCTTTCAAAACAGATAGAACGATCCTGTAATCTCCATGCTTCAGTTACTGAAGAGTCAAGAGTTAAGGATATGGTGTTGTGTAAGAATTATCCAGCGGTACGTGCGCGCTTGCAAGGCTGTGATTATGTTAGTGCCGCATGTAGCTAGTGATTTTAATTCAAACCGGGAAGATCTACATGTAATTAACCTTGAAGAATCCCCCACCCCCTCTATTTTAATTTAAGACGTGTGCTGCACTGCAGGGTGCACTTTTCTTCTTCGTTTTCTTCCTTTCACTCTTGTTTTTTTTTTTTTTTTTTTTTTTTGTTAACATGGATCATTGTGTCTGACTGAGAAGTGTGTGCCAGAACTTTCAAGTGTGAAGAAGGGATGGAAAATAAGAGAATGTGTCACTACATAAGATATCGTGATTTTTTATTTTTTTTTTTTAAAAAGTTCTTTTGTACTGTATTATTATTATTTATTTATTTACTTGTTTTTAGATTTCTATTTTGCAGCATAACAAAGTCAGCATACTTGTTTGATTTGCGACAATTATCAGTTAAACTAATGATCTTACTTGGCCTTTTGACTGTTGTTTATGTGTATATATTGATCCTTATCCACTAGGGGGAGCTTTGAATATACTGAACCTAAACAGCACCTTCGGAGTGAAATGCATACTAAACATTTTGTTCTTTTCTTTTCTTTTTTTTTAAGATTTATTTTCATTTCCACCTAAAAATGACTGAGTCAAACTCATACTTTAATTACCTGACATCATAGGTTTATATGGTCTATAACAAATAGGCTTCTCCCATAAGAGATTCCCTGCTGTAGCAGCTACACTACAACTATAAATGATTTTTTTTTTCTTCTTTTTTTTTTTATGTATTTTTTTTTTTTCCTGAAGAAATCATCCATCTCCAATAACGCAGAAGCTCAGAGTATGCTAATTCCACTGCTCGAAGCCTGAGCCGCACCGTGTTAATCACAGTGAACAAGCTCAGACATGCTGCCAGTGATGATCTCCTTTTTTCCCCTATTAAATACATGAATAGAGCAAAACGGTTCAGTGTGACTTCTGCATGGCGTGAAATCTCTATTATTCCTCCACACTAATAATAATAGTCTACAAGTTTATGTTTGCGCTCCTTATCCTAGACATGGTTATTAATGGATGTATATAACTTTTTAAGTGTTGTCTCCACTGTGCTGTGATTTGTAGTGAAACGCCATGTTAAAGTTGTTAATGTAAATATGTATTACAGTTATTATGTGATATATATATATATATATATATTAAAATACAGTATTACAGTATATATACATATTAGACCCCTTCCTGTTCTCCGCCATACTCGTCTCTCTTTCCTCTCATCCGGATGATCTGCCATGACATTTTACATTCCGTCCTTTATTATGAGTCACTATTCTTGGAGAAGATGTGGTTAGGAGGTAACTACCTCACCTCTCTCTCTCTCTCTCGCTCACTCTTTACAGTCATTGTGAATGAATGTGAAGCATTAAATCTTGAATTAATATCAGACATATGGAGCGCACATGTAATGATGGTGCATAAAGTTCTACAATTCTGCATGGAGATACGATTTTCTGTTTTCCTAATCAGTTTCTTTCCTAATAAGTGCACAGTGTCGTTTTTTTTTTCTTTTTTTTTTCTCTAAAAGAGCTTATGGAGGAACTCTTGTGCGTTCCGTGATATGTTAAATCAAACCAAGTATACACTTAACATCAAACAAAGTACACTGTACTGCAAGTTCTTTATAAAACGTACTCTCTCCCGGCAGACTGAGGCAGTTCATTTCTGCAAGTTGCTGTCTGTCTTTGGTCCTGAGCTGCCCGATCAATCCAGAGAGTGACGTGCCGTGGCAGATGCAGCTCTAATTATACAGTTGTTTTAAGGTTGTCAGGTTGCAACAAGGAGGAAATCATCAAGGGAGGGGTTTTGATGGACAGAGGGTGCGTTTTCAGCATCTGGCAACCGTGGCAGCTGCCGTACCATCACCCGGTTGCCAGCTCTCTAGCTCTTTAAATATCTCCCCAATCCATCTTGTAATGGCAAGTGTAAATTACTTCTACACACCAATAACTGCCTTACTATGATGTTTCGTCCTGTTATATCTAACTGTGTATTGATTCCAGGTTGCCGCTGATTAGCACAGACACGGCTTTCTCCGCCATGACTTCTGCTTGTTCTGCTTTGGTCGATGCTGTATTTTCGACATTCCTGTGAGACATCAGCGATTGTGTGTCTCTCTGACGTCACTGAGAGACTTTGCTAGCGCACTTACAATGATGATTATTACGAGAAAAAAAAATTCACTGATCTCAAATATAAACTGACAGTCGAGGTTCTCTGTCAGTGCCTAAAAATAAACGAGCAAGAGCTTCTTTTCTCGTTCACCATTTTCTAGTCTGTACAGGATTTCGCTGAGTTTTTTTATTTTTTTTTTATTGTTGCGGCCAAAAATGCTTGATTTTGCTGCGGCTCTTTTCAAAATTTGCAATGCGATTTGCTGAGTTTTTTATTTTTTGCGGAAAGCTACTTGAAATTGTAACGGCACCAAATTGTTTTGCACGCTCTTTCACAGTGATGCTCGTTGGTAAACGAGTCCGTTTTAGCCGTACTCACGTTCGACAGCACGTGAATCGAAGAGGGTTTTGGCTGAATGCACGTCCTGACGACGTCACATGACGTGTCTTGGCCCAAATCTGCAGAAAATCTGCTGTAATTTTGAAAAACCGCAAGCTCCTCCACATATTGTCGAGTTTGCTTGATTTTGCGTTCGTTTCTGCGATCGCAAAATCTTGACGTCCTGGAGGGACTGATTTTCCGACGATGTTCAGTGTCACATCAATGAGAAATTCATAGTCGAAGTAGCGGAGACGGCAGACGTTAGACTCGGAGTTCCAGAATGCAATGCAGCTATACGATGTAGTTACTCTGAGTTATGGCAGAGACTTGTCTCGGCTAGTTTGTGGGATGACAAGCGCAGTGAGGTTGATGGCGATATTAGCCATATAAAGTTGAAGCTTTCAGATAAACAGACTAAGGAACAATAGCACTGCTGCATCTCTCTCTCTTTATGTAGAAATGAAACAAACCCCACTGTCACCACTATCAGCTGGGAGTTGAAAACAGACCCGGTTTAAACTAAAAGTAAACTCAAATTTCATTACAGAATATATACTGGATGCCACTGAAGATCACAGGTTAATTATAAAGATTAATACGCAACCCACCTCCGGGGTTGGGGGTTCGAGTTTGTGTGTTCTCCCTGTGCTTCGGGGGTTTCCTCCGGGTACTCTGGTTTTCTCCCCCGGTCCAAAGACATGCGTTGTAGGCTGATTGGCATTTCCAAATTGTCCGTAGTGTGTGTGTGTGATTGTGCCCCAAGTTCCCTGGGATAGGCTCCAGGCTCCCTGTGACCCTGTGTAGGATAAGCGGTACAGAAAATGGATGGAATATGCAGGTCGTATTTTTTTCCTGTAAAAAAATATAGGCTCCCTGGTTTGATCCCGAGCTTGGATTACTGTCTGCGTAGAGTTTCGCACGTTCTCTA
>CM042540.1:25776268-25826268 GCA_023630585.1 Cranoglanis bouderius
AGAAAACGTGCCGACATTTGAAGGATACATTGACCGAGCACTCATCCGCTATGTTTACGGCTCACTTTAAGTGAATTCATTTGAATGTGAATTTTATCCATAAAAATTTCGGCCTTTGAGATGAGCGGTGTCTCTGATTACGATGCTGTCTCTAATGTCCTCCATCAGAAAAAAAAGCAACAAAAAAAAACAAAAAAACAACAGCCAACAACCCGCAAACTTTTCATTCAGTTTAATGGATGATATTATAATTAACTGATCGTGTTATATTTATGCGTTTAACATTGGAGTCAAATGTCAATACGTCTCAAAATTAAAATTTCAGCATGACATATGGCGCAGTGGCGCTGGACTTGGCTGCTCCTTGCTCAAGCTGATATCATGCGATTAAAATTAGCTTAAGTCCAGAACTGAACATAACCAAGACAAGTCTCTATGTTACTCGACTTCCATCTCATCGGCATAACCCTTGCGCAGCTTCTGAATAGTGCTGAAGTCTGTAGTAGCTGTAGCTGTAGTTACGTATGAGCTCTGAATCCGGATGTGCATGTTAAATCCCCGTTAAACACACTTAACTCAATTATTAATACAACCAGAAATCAGTAATGTGTTTGTTTTTCTTCACAGTCCATTATATTTTATTATGTCTACTGTATTTTATTATTAGTATACAATATTCTATTTTTTATTATGTGTATATATCCTTGCTGTTGGTGTGTTCGTTGGACGAGTAAGTAAGAAAAAACCTTTCACTACATTACATCACGTGTAGGTAATATGTACGTGACAAATATAGAACCTTGAACCTTGATTTACTGGGATCTCAAAATCTCAAAAGACATTCGGAAAATGATGACTTAATATTATTGGTTTTATATTAGACGGACCAGTTCGCCACATGTTCACCCCTCTGAAAAGCAACACAGTTTATAGACTGTGAAAAGACTTTCATTCACATATACCTTATGTACAAAACAAGCACTGTTTCAATCAGTATGCATATTGTATCGCGTGGATGCATCCAACAGCCTGATGTTAAACTGGAAGTGCATTTTAAGAGTTTGACTATTCTTAGAGATCTGATCTCGCCACAGCTATTCTAAACAGATGTTAAATATTGTTTTCTAACGCTATTTGTATTGCTTGTAATAACTGCAGCTCGGTTGGGGGTTCGGATCCTGTGTGACTGGATGTTCTCCCCGTGCTTCAAGGGTTACCTCCGGGTACTCCGGTTTCCTCCCCCTGTCCAAATACATGCATTGTAGGCTGATTGGCACTTCCAAATTGTCCGTAGTGTGTGACTGTGCCTGTGATGGGTTGGCACCTCGTCCAGGGTGACCCCTGCCTTGTGCCCCGAGTTCCCTGGGATACTATAGGCTCCAGGCTCCTTGTGTCTTAAGTGGTATGGAAAATGATGGACGGATGATTGCAGCTTGTAATAATTGTAAAATCACCTGCAAAACATTCTTTTTTTTTGTCCAGTTCATCCCCTTGCACACATGAGTATACATTAATTGAACTGTTAGCACATTTAGATTGTTTATCAGTTTGATACATGTAGCCGTACACTACATGGAGAAGAATATTAACATATGAATGTTATCAGTAACATATAAATGTTTTGACTATGAGTATGAAAGACCAGGTCATAACACAGTGTCAACATGTAAATACTGTAAAACAAATCTTGTGTTAGTTGTGTTAGCTTTGTTAAACTGGAACAGATTCAGTGACTCCTAACATTCAGTGCTTTTGTCTTTGAGTTTCCTCTCAGCTCCTAATGGTCATCGTTGGTTTGCAGGTCCAGCTGTAAAAATCTTTTCCCCCCGCTCGGTATCCTGGACGTGCCCTCGGCTGCTTCTGCTACTATTACTGCTCCCTGCACTTTTTAGCCTGCACCTCTGAGACCCCGAACTGCCAAACGAGGTGAATTATGGCCAGTTAGATGAAGTGGACCCAGAGCCATAGGGGAGAGGGCTGAGACTCTGGAACTAAGCACACTTCTGACCATTAAAAGCCAGCCTGACATGGGCCCTTCATCTTGGCTCATCGGTGAGACATGTGCTCCCAACCTCTTGCTCCCTGAGGAGGGACAGAGCGTCTCCTCAGCTCTCCTCTACTCCGCCATCATTATGAGTTAAGCTCCTCACACCTACACACCTCTGCTTCCATCGCTGGCCCTGATTTACTGAAGGTTTCTGTGTAATAGTGCAAACTTAATAACACTCCCCCTAAAAAATGTGCAAGCTGATTTATCAACACAGGATTTACACAGAATTTGGATCTTTCACATGAGCAAGAAAAAAACATATTGTCAGTTTTTCACATTTGTAAAGCTACTAAAGGTTTGTGTGTGTAAAAAATGGTGCAAACTTGATAATACCAATCCCCCCCCCCCACAAGGATGTGCATTTTTCACATTGACAAAACAGCACATACTGTATTGCAAGTTTCACATGTCTTGCTTAATGAATATGCGATTTAGGGTGTTTATATCTACACATTCAGTGCATCAAAGACATTTACGCCACTTTAGGAGCAACAATAGCAAACTAGTATGCCTCAAGAGCATGTATTAAATTTGCAGATGTCTGTTTTTTGCCATTTGAAGACAAAATAATACTTTTTACTAAATCTTAATAATGAGAACGTCTATCTAAAACTCGCCTTAAGAAAACTGGTTTCATTTTAGGGGGGCATGGTGGGTTGGTGGTTAGCACGGTAGCTTCACACCTCCTGGGTTGGGGGTTCGATTCCCACCTGTGCCCCGTGTGCGCGGAGTTTGCATGTGCTCCCCATGCTTCAGGGGTTTTCTCCTTGTACTCCAGTTTCCTCCCCCGGTCCAAAGACATGTGTTTGTAGGCTGATTGGAATTGCCAAATTGTCCGAAGTGTGTGTGTGTGATTGTGCCCTGTGATGCCATCCAGGGTGTCCCCCGCCTTGTGCCCCGCTTCCAGCTCTCCTGCAACCCTGCATAGGATAAGCGGTGCAGAATATGGATGGATGGATGGATGGATGGTTTCGTTTCACAACTGCTTGTCTGGGTGATACAGCATTTAAAC
Organism: Cranoglanis bouderius; assembly: GCA_023630585.1. Lineage (NCBI taxonomy): Eukaryota > Metazoa > Chordata > Actinopteri > Siluriformes > Cranoglanididae > Cranoglanis > Cranoglanis bouderius. The sequence goes on from CM042540.1 coordinate 25,779,331, forward strand.
CGAGCCTTTACAAAGCATTTTATATTTACAGTATGCTCTTTTACGAACTTATTCACAGAGTATTTTGATCAGTTTTCTAGACTCACTGCTATTAGAATGACTTTTACTTGAGTTCACTTTATTCATTCTTGAGTCTCTTGATATCAGAACTTGCCAGGAACATTTAGCACACACACACACCAAACATCATTTACATTTTGTTTCCTTCCCTGGTTTTGTGGTTTTGTTTTGGATCTTAATAAATCAGGGCCTTCATGTCATTCTCTCTCCTGGTATCTCTCACTCATACCATCGTTATGAATGTCTTCTGCAGATTTTGCCTGATTTCTGCTGTTCTAGCTGTGTTATTTCCTTGTTGTCTTCTTCCACTTTTTTCCCCCACAACCTCTACCTGTAACACTGACTCATACCACAGATTTTTGTTCTCTGGTGCCTGTTTTTTTTTTTTTTTTTTTTTTTTTTTTTTTTTTTCTTGTGCATTTTGCATAGAGTTATTTATTCTTTGACCTCTGTTTTCATCCTCTTTCATATTAATATCCTCTCTGTCTCTCTCACGTTCTCTCTCCCATCTGTACCCCCCTTCATCTCCTCCACAAGGTTAATGGCATTAGCTAAAACAAGCCAGCGGATGCGGATGAAGGTCAGAATAGGCAGATGACCCTCACAAATCTGTTCTGTCCTCCCAATGTCAGAGTGTTGGTGATGAAGCAGATGATGAGGTTCTGTATTTCCCAGAGATTCTGGGTTTCTCAGTAAGGCATGAAGCTACTGATTTAGGGCTGCCACGCAATTCCAGAAGTGATGTAGCCATTGGGATAGCTAAATATGTACTGCATTCCAGATGTGATGTCATCAGGCACTCGGTAGATGGATTTTATTTTATTAACAAATAATACAAGTGCTTTTATGCTTTTTAGGCATGCCGTGGCTTAGCAAAAGGACAGTGGTTAGCCCTTAATAGCATTGTCCATGCCTATTACACTATTTTGTACAGTTTGTTCTTAGCCAACAGGTCAGGGCAGTAGTTTTTAGACCAAGCTCTGCTGCTCTAATTGAGGTCAGCAAGCAAGCCTGTGGTGCTGCCTCCTGACACACGCAATGGATGCTTCACCTGCTTAGCCAGGACATGCAGCTCCGCAGTTCCTGCTTTTGGGAATTAAAAAGTGCTGGCCTGAGGAAGAGCCAGACTTAGGCAGGTCAGGGCGGAGTGCACTAGAACACCATCCTCAGCTGCCGGAGCTGGTCTGGGCCACAGCTGGCCTCTTCTGGCCATTGTGCAGAGGTCAGAACAGGCATAGAGCAGATTGTTCGAGTGCCCAGCAGTCATTTATTATAGTCCTTCTGGAGAGTCAGAGTCTGTCTTTGGAGTGCTTTTGGGTTCATATGCTTGTACATGTCCTTGCAATAGATTTTTATAGTCTCTATTTGAAAGACCTAGATTTCTTTTTCCAATTGTGCCATGGATATATCAATAGCGAAAATTGGGGCAGCGCTTTTTGAAAAGACTTTTATTTTTGGCAATTGGGCATAGCGGCATTGCATTAATCAGGTGTGGCATGGAGTTCATAAATCATATTATATTTGTCCTCTGAAATACCTGCCTTTAACCTGCATGTATGTCCATAAATTGCAGTCAGTCTTTGGAACTCATTTTACTCCTCCACTGGTTAAAGCACAGTCTAGGGGACATGGACGGAAAAGTTCTGAAGTATGTGTTATGTGGGAAGGACAATGTAATCCTGTGAAAATATGTGTTCCTGCTAATCTTTCTGAGAGAGCGATACTGCACGGACAGCTATTGTGGAAAAATAAATAAAATCGGCTATTAGTCTCTCTAATGTAAACATCTGGTGGGATCCCATGCTTGCACAATTAATGGCCATTTAATTGGCGATGATCATTTTTTACCACAGCGATATGAGGTAAAGAGTTTCAGTGGGAAAGCCAGCTGTTCCCAGTGCGAGCATGTACACATCTCTTAAGTATTGCTAGGATTTACTCAGGAACTGTTTCACCAAATAGGCTGAAGCACCAACAAGATGGAGGATTAGTGCTGATGTTTAATCCACTCCATAACGGTGCTTGGATAATGCAGTGAGTCAAATTCACTGGTACTTTGTTCCATTTGTTTAAGATTGATGTATTTTCTAGTAATACCACAATTCTTATCACTGACCTATTGATGTAAGGCAATATTTAACGTTTCGTACATTTTCGCTTAGCCATTTGCAGATGCATGCTTTCATAATGTCTTCGTTCTGCACATAGTTTTTTTTTTTTTTTTTTCCCCAAAGGCTCTTTTCCGCAAGCTGAAATGTTTTGATATTTCACTAATACAGTATAAGGTCACATCTTTGCTTCAAGTCACTGGCATGTCAGAATGAAAATAAAAAAAAAGAAAAAGACATCTTTCGCTGCAAACATTTCTTGGTAGTTCTGTGGGCTTTGAGCCAGCATGAGACAGAGAGAGAGAAACAAATCCTCCTTTTGATGAAGGTTCACCAAAAGCCACTCTGACACACCGACTCCTCGCTGGAGCAATCATTTGCATGAGTTCAGCTGAATGGCGAAACCTTCCTCTGTCTCTGATCCTTCGCTCTTCACGAAACACACTTTGAAATGTGGAGATTGTGTGGGCTTCACCAGAACAATGTCAAATAGACCTTGTGGAGGGGTGGAATGGATTAAAAGGCATTGTTCCATTTGACTCCCTCTTTTGATTTAAAGGGAGGGTTTGTGACAGTCAGACACCCGTGTCCGTGTTTATATTCCCTGTAATAGTGTTTTAATCTGCTGGGTTTGGTGCACGCCTGTAAACAAATCTGCCAGTCAATCAGACAATGGAGCTGCCATTTGTGCACAGCGGATTACAGTATTTTCATCACGAGCCACAGAACGATCGCCCACAATGGATTACGCATGTTCCCACAACCGATCTGATTAAGAATCCATTTAAAGCTAATTTAACTATATATTTTACGGTTTTCTAGCGATCTGTTGCATGTGCATCCGCACGAACGAGGAATGTTTGCCATTACCACCACCTCATGTAAGATTTCAGGTTATTACTAGGTTATTAATAGGTAATTACTTTATTTTTTAAAAAATTGATACCACTTTCTACGAAGCTCATATTTATAATGAACTGTGCATATATTCATGTCATGGGATGATGCATTCATTCAAGGCTTTACACACATTGGTTTAATTATTTATGAAAAGGCATTGCACTTATAACTTTACCATTATTGTGCATTATAAGCCGAGCTCATAATACATTATGTCACCAATACCAAGGAACCCAGGCACACTTTTCATAGTGCGTCATGGGTCTTGAATTTTTACTTTAATAAATGAATTATCCCAGAGAGATTGTCAAGAAATCATTCTACGAATCTTTATAGCAAAGTTATAGCAACATTTATGACAATTTTTCTAAATGTCTTCATAGTTCTCGACATCTGTACCCATATATAACTGTAGTCTTGTCTTGGGCTCGATAACATCATGAGGAATACAACACTGGAAATGACATTGATTTAATACATTTTTCATTTTTATTGTTTACGTGTCACTTTAGTGCATTTAGAGCTCAGAAATACAACGTATAGGTTTTTATACTTGAGTATTATGTCTGTCAATATTATACACCCAGAAATGAAAAGTATCATTATTTCAATGTGTATTATGCCTTATTAATGCATTGTAACATGTTATAAATGTATTCATAAGTTATTATACATAAGGCCTTTATAGAAGACGCTACAAAAAAAATTGTAGTTAATTATTGTATTTAAAAACTATTTTACTCCAGTCCAGATGAGATAGCTGTAGGTAGCCTTTAGTTAATTTCATATAAGAGGATTTGGTAACACTTTCTATGAAGGCCATGTCTATAATAAAGAATGAAGTTATGAAAATAAACTACCCTTGTTTTTTAACTTTATGCATTATGAATTCTTCACACATTTGTAATAAGGTTTGTAACACATTATAACAAACTCAGCCCCACTTCTGCATAGTGCATCATGCCGAGTCATAGGCACCGTGACCTGCATTGGTGTTCTCATCATAAAATAAAACATTGCCATTGGTATAATAATTATTTTTTTGTTAACATGTCTCACTTTACTTACAGCTCACAAATACAACCTATAAAGCATTATAATTTAGTTATATATATATATATATATATATATATATATATATATATATATATATATATATATATATATCTGTCGATAACCAACACTCATACTGTACATAAGAAATAGATACATGCCGTTTCTTTTGATAGGTTTTGATATAATGTGTTATGAACACTACAGACGATGCATTCTGTTAACTATTCATAAGCCACTGCTTTGAATTGTAATGCACGTCATGCATGTAATGCATTTTTAAATGATTACAACACTGTGTTATAAATATGTTATAACACGTTGTTAATGTATAGGTCATTATACTGTACATATGGCCTTCAGATGAAGTGTTACAGGTTTTTTTTTTGGTTTTTTTTCACTCTGGCGCTAATTTACTACAGTTAAACAAAGTAACAATGAGGAAAATCAACGTGTGCATTATTTTAGTAGCCCATTTCTTTCTTACAATCAGCCTGCTCTGCAGAATACGTGTGTTTATAACACAATAATAGCAAAGCACGTTTAAACGCTATTCATCACGAATATCCTCCACTTGGTCTAATTTTATACAGTTTTATTATATTAGCCATTATACGAATAATAATAATAATATAAAACCCTAGATTTAAATATAGAAATGCCCCCTGATTCTCTCTTATAAAATCCCCTGACATACCTTCCTATCCTAAAATGACCTTCAAGCCTCCGCCACTTTATTCTACACGGTGATTCTCCACTGTTGTCAAACTGTCAACTTGTCTCTGTCTTTGATGGATGCGACAAACAAACAGTGTGCCGGGGCTCTTTGCTTTGGACCACATTACCCGTACCAGCGCAAACACAACAGCGCTGTCATTAACTAAAACTGTTTATTTTTTATACGATAAGACAGCTTTTGTGGCTAATCAGTGGCTGCACACTAACTGTGTGGAAGAGGAAATAAGGCAGGCTGTAATAAAGAGGGTGAGCTGGTTTATTCACCCATGCTGAAAGAGGAGAAGGCGTTATTGACCTATGCTGGCAGCCATGTGTTTCAATTATTAACTGGCAGCCATTTGTCAGGGAGGCCCAGGAATACGGGAGAGACACAAGGTTCAAGCCTGGGTTAGTATCGTCCTCCATCCGTTATTGCATGTCTTTGCACGGCACTTTAATTGAATTATCCAATTTATACTTCAAGCAACAGTGCCCTAGTCCCGAACCCATGACGCGATACAATTAAATACAAGTTTGAAAGCTGCTGTTTTGCATATTTCATTTTTCACTGAGGAGGTGGGGGGGGGAGGCATATGTCATTTTATGAGCCTTATTTTAGAAAGACCATATTATTATGCTGCATGTTCAGAATTTCGATGATGCTATGTGGCTTGAGCTTCAAACAGTCCAATATTAATATGGTTTTCTTATTTCCGGAGCAGTTTGCAGGCGTGTTTCACTCCTCCGTCAGTCCCGATGATTTTAAAAAGGCCGGTTTGATTTTAAAATTCTTCCCATCATCCCTCTGTTGTGAAATCACGATCAACTTCATGCGCTTAATTCTTGACTTTATAACAGATGTCTTCTGGATTTTGTATGTAAATGGGAATCCTCTAAAGGCTATTAATTCTAATCGAGTCCAATTTATGCTATTTTGGAGCAGCTGGAAGTGGCTACAGTGTCGTGCCCGTTCACTCACGCGTTTAAACTGCTGCCTTTCCTCCAGGTGTTTCAAAACTATTTCTGTCACATAAAAGCAAGGCTGCTTGACCTTTGAACCCTGCACCTGGACATCAACACTGCTCATTGTTGGCTAATCCTCTTATTAACACTCCCCGAAAGCTCCCGAAAAATTTACGTTCAATCAAGAGGTCGCCTCCACTAACTTTGTCACAATGAGATCTTCAGGAGAAGAATAGTGGTTAAAATGTACTTTACATTAAGCACGTAATGTACAACGATTATGCTAATTGCAGCCTTGCAGATAGATGGGTGTTGATTACAGGATAAACATGGGGAAGGCTGGGAGAAGAGGGAATGCATGCATCATGTGATGCTCATTATCAGCTAAGAGCTCCAAGCCTAAATTTCCGTTTCCATCCATCTGTGTTGACTTTCATTGACAGTCATATGATTACATGTTGGTTAAAGACTTGCAGTGTGAAAATAGGAGTGACAACAACAGCAACCAGTAAAATAACTTTTAATTGGCAACTCCGTTTCAGAGCAAAACAGGAAACAGGCTTGTTTACATTCAAAACTTTACATGGTTCCTTGGTTACCATTATCCTTAAGTTTTAATAAGACCACGAAAGAAAAAAAAACAAAACTTTTAATTGGCAGCTGAGTCTATGCAAAAATGTGGGTGTGTCCTGGTTTGAATTAGCATAATAATTCACCCATAACCGACACCATTTAACAAATGGGGGAGTAAACATCTGTTCCAGATGTCCCATTATCCTGTCAGGCTGCTAGGCTCAGAGAAGAGCTTCAATCATGGCCTCTGGCAGCCTGTGAATCAGACGCCGGGAGAGGCCTGAGAGCACCGTGCCACACTTTGAAACCCTGCTGGCGCAGACATAGTCAGCCGAGCCGAAAACGAGCTGTCCTTGCTGTTTTTGAGTGATGTGGGTGTGCGATGTCCTTTCTCTCTGATGCCGTCTGATGCTCTTTCCAACAGACAGACTTCTCTCTTTCCTCCAGTCTCAGATTCAGATAGTCCAATCTGCCGCGAGCACTCTGGCTTTGGGGAAATTTGTGGAACCCACTTCAAATGCCAGTCCTCTATGGGAAAGGTGACATTCTGACTACATTCTGACTTTAGCGCTTTAGGAAGAAGCAGCCTGATGGAAAACACGGCCGCTTCTGTGTTTTCCCTCATCGTGGGTCAAATGGCACAATGTTGATTTATTTGTTTTCTGCTCAGGACTTGGGACTTTGCTAATTTCAGTCGGAGCTAGCGCGTGTCACAGAGTGAATGGGTGCTGATCCCGAAATTGAAATGTCACTGGAAGGCCTGCAACCTTACTCGGGGTGGCTTCCCGCAAGGCGGACACTCTTTTTTGTTTGATGAATAAATTGAGTAATTATCCTGCTGCTGGGGCCTCGCAAGCAAATGTCACCAGCAGATAAACCGAAGAGGCGAGCCAAGCATGAATCTCCTGATTTGCCTGGTATCTGAAGTTCATCTTAATTTAGTTTTGAGTTCAAGGATGCACATAATCAAAAAGCAGTCATTTGGTGGAGGGCCCTGGGGTCAGACTGCACTCCACACCCATTTGAGACAGCTCACAAAGCCATTGTAACATACAGTAGACTCGGGTGTGCCTGAGCACATACACTTTATCTGGGGCTTTGGATAAGGGATGAAATGTGTGCATGAAAAGGACTTAACGCAGTTTACATTTCTGAAGTAAATTAATCCAAACTCTGAGTAATATTGCAATGTTCCATGAAAACCATTAATTATAAGTAGAGGGGGAAAAAAAATAGCTGCTACGGTAGAAGGTGTCTCCAGGAGAAATACTAGTTCCTGTTGTCAACAACATAGTATGTTATAGCAGCTGTAAACAGTCGTTCCCCTCACCAGCCTCTCTTCTTCTGTCTCTCTTGAAGTTAATAAGACAAAAAAAAGAACAAAAAAACAAAAAAAAAACCAAAACAACGGCTTGTCGTGTTATCAGGAAACTGGAAAGCAGAAAATGTCCTCCCCTGACGCAGAAAACGTGCTGAGCATTACAAAGCGTTGACACTGGAGACTCCTTCCAATCAGCATGTCCTTACATGTCAACAATTACACATTTTGCTTTGTTAATTTCCAACACATTTGTTGTTAGACCAATCTGTTTATTATTTACCTTAGATTATTGTGTATGAGCTATTACTGAGGAAACGGTAACCGGTTAAGACAGGTGCATTAACCGTTGTGAGAGCCATGCGGTTCTAGAAAATGAATCCACACTAAATCAAATTATGCATCGCAGTGGCATCGAAAGTAACATATTTAATATAAAGCTGGGTGGGAATTCAGTATATTCAGTATAAAAGATAGCAATTAGCTACCTGACCACAGCTGCTACGAAGACGTGCACCACTGTTCCTCTTGACTAATGTCCAGTTCTACACACACAATACACATCTTATTACCTTCTGCACCGGATACATTAAATTCCTCCCCGATCGCTCAGCTTTGGAATAACAATAACTTAAAGTACTGCTAATTGAGCTTAGCCTCGTCCACTCTTTGCGCTAGAGTGCCTCCTGATTTTATCTGTCCTTTTAATAATTACATTATCATTTTACGTCCGCCATTCTTTCAGAGCGGGTGACCATTTGCGTGGAAGTGAAAGCTCATTATTAGCCCTGAATTATGTGCCGTTTATTGATCCCTGTGGTGGATTATGAGCCTGTGAGTTGGTCTAGACAGAACAGTTAGTGAGATGACAGAGCGCCAGGGAAATGTATCGGGCCCCTGGGAGAGATCAGCCCGAGCTCGCAGAGCAATTAATGCCTGCTAGGTAATGGAATTTAGGTTTACACTAAATCCAGCAATGTGCTGACATTTTCAAGTGTCTTGTAAAATAACATTAGGCTAATTAGTTAAAAAGAAGGGGTGACACTCTGCAATGTCTGTCTTTCATTCTCATTAGCCTGATGTAGGGTAAAGTCATTGATCTGCAGCAGCATGGTTTGAAATCATTAATGTGTTACAATTTTGATTTTGGCTTCTTCTTGGAAATTGTTTTTAGATTGTTGCGATGTTTCTGGTTTCAAGTGTGATGATGAAGTATAATGAGTAAGGGACTGTATGGGGTATTTGTATAGTGGTATGGTGGTAGAAAGTCTACTAATGGAGGATATGGGGGTGTTTCTCATTATTTTGATGAACAGGCTAATTGAACAGCCCACTTGTTAGCCAGGGTGAGGTATACGTCCTTGAAGGGACTTCTGGAGTGTTGTCGGGGAGGGGTGGGAGTGGTTTTATGTACAATATTAAGTGGGTTTAGCTTGTGTGTGTGTGTGCGAATGTGTGTGCAAATATGTGTGTGTGTGTGTGTGTGTGTGTGTGTGTGTGTGTTTGCCCACTTCCTTTCTTCACCCAAGGACTTGTCCTAGGGCACTTTGCCAGCTCCAGAACTTCTTAAAAGGCTGGATTTAATCAGCATACTGGACGGCTCACAAAAATTCACGCTGCCACACATGGATGTGCTGCACCTGCTTTTTCAGGGCTACGAGAAGACAAGAGGCTCACTCCGTTAATGAGACCAGTCCGGATCCCAACACCCATCATTACTCTTTTATTCTCTCGCGCTCTGTCGCACACACTGTTTTTCTCACTCTCTTCCTCTCACAGGAGTTAGCTAGGTAATGTCATTGAACACATTTACACCAGGGCGTAAACAGAGGTGGATTTTAAGAATCAAGCTGATGGGGTTTGTGTGTCCTGCCTTGGGTGGAAGCGGGTCTTGGCCACGACCTTGCCTTGTGTACCTCTTATACGTCTAATGATCTCTCAGTGTTGTAATGATACAATGCTCCTTCTCGATCTGTCCTTCTTCAAGCACCTGGATCTCTCTCCCTCTCTCTCTCTCTCTTTCTCACACACACACTCACTAAGCGTCAAAAACGCTCAGTCAGCAGTTCAGCTCACAGTCTAGCAAATGAGCTGTCCTATTGAAATAGAAAGTGGAGCGCTCCATGTTGCAGAAATTGCTGCCAAGGCAAGCTGCAATGGAGAGGGAGAGGGGCGAAATTACTTGTTCGGACAAAGAAACATGAGAATGTCCTTTTCACTACAAATGTACCAATTTAGAGTCACATTGAGGAGATTACCACCTTTTTCCTTTTTCCCCCCAGTATCTGCTCTCATTATGATTTGTACATTATCCCAGTCGGCGCTTGAAAAATATCCTCCAATTAAAAAAATAGTACATTTTTCAGTTTATTTCCCCTTTATAATCCCATTGGAGGTAACAGTTTCATGGATGCTTGGGAAAAGTACTCTCAGTGTGAGCTCCACCTCCACGTTAGTGCTGTATATAACGCAAAAAAAAAAACAAAAAAAAAAAAGGTTGTGTTTATTCTTAATACAATTTTGACCTGAATAGTGTGTAACATTAAATTCAAAGCAGACTCAAAATCCTAGTAAAATAGTAGCATTTCATTTTGGGACCTATCACATCAAATCAGTTTTTCTCTACTTTCAGTATCTAGCAGAATGCATTTCCTTGGCATGCTAGCATTTTCCTAAAAGGAAAAAAAAAAAAAAAAAATCATTATAAGAAAATAACAAAATACTAACGTAAAACAAATCAACAGTAAGGTTTTATTTAATTTGAACTAAAAAAAAAAAAAGAAAAGAAAAAAGAAAAGTAAACCACTCCCTCACTTGCTTTCCTTGAAGCCTGAAGTAATTAAAATTCCATTGGGGAAGCTAATTGAAGGGTTAAGATACGGTGTTATCGTCAGCCCCAGTAGCCTGGCCACTTCAACACCTAAATTGAACCGTTGGCTTTGTGAATGGCCCGTGAGCCGTGTAGCCGACCCTCTTGTTGTGTGGTCCCGCTTCGGCTCCTCATTATGTCTGTTTGTCATGGGAGAGGAGGTGTGCTGGATGAGAGAGTTTGAATAAGGCCTGTTTGAATTCATAATTGTGTCTGGCTGAAGGAGGGGATTTGTAAAGCAAGGCAGGCTTCATTGTTTGACATGTGTGAGTCCGGCAGAGGGTGTAAGGCAGCTCAAAGCTAATGTAATCTAAGCGATTAGAGAGGGTTCATTAGGAGATGAGAGAGAGGGAGAATGAGGGCGTGTTGGAGTGAGGGAGAGAAAGGCCTTTTTGGAGTCATTGAAAGGCTTTCAGTACTGGTGTAGCTGCAATAGTTATGGTAGATAGGGAAAATAAATTGTAAAAAAATGTATACATTTTTTAAAAAATTCGTATAGATGGACGTTCATGAGCATTCCTAAAACACCCTTATAAAGTGACTGCTTTATCTATGGCATCTGCAAGGGGTTTAGCTAATAATGGACCATATTTAATGTTTGGGGACCCGAGTCATCAATATTCTCATGTTATGCAGGCGCAGAAGTTGAGCCTCTGAGACGCTCTTGAGTTTTTCAATAGTGTCTAGACCACCGACTTTAAATCAAGCACTTATCTTTAAACCCCCTTAAAAATTGAGGGATTGGAAATGCGAACTAATAAAGCTGATTGCTGTTTTAGTGTCAACTCAGTGTAAATACAGCATAAAATAAATGTAAAAATACAGTTTAAACTAGTACTAACCCCATTTCCATAAAAGTTGGGATTCTTTCTACAATGCAATAAAAACAAAAATCTGAAAGTTATTCAATGTTTTCACTGACCAATTTAATTGTATTTTGTAAATATAAACAAATTTAGAATTTGATGCCTTCAACACACTCAAAAACGTTGGGACAGAGGCAAAATAAGACTGAAAAGTTTATAGAATATTCAAGTAACACCATTTTGGAGGATCAGGTTAATTGGTAACGGGGAGGGTATCAGGATTGGGCATAAAAGAAGCATCCACAAGGCATCTTTGCTTGTATATACAGTACTGTGCAAAAGTTTTAGGCAGGTGTGAAAAAATGCTGTAAAGTTAGAATACTTTCAAAAATAGACATGTTAATAGTTTATATTTATCAACTAACAAAATGCAAAGTGAGTGAACAGAAGAAAAATCTACATCAAATCAATATTTGGTGTGACTTTTGCCTTCAAAAAAAGCATCAATTCTTCTAGGTACACTTGCACAAAGTCAGGGATTTTGTAGGCATATAGTCAGGTGTATGATTAAACACTTATACCAAACAGGTGCTAATGATCATCAGTTCAATATATAGGTTATAGGTCATACACCATGGCAAGACTGAGCACAGCAACAAGACAGAAGGTAGTTATACTGTATCAGAAATTTCAAGGCAGACATGGGTTTCCAGATGTGCTGTCCAAGCTCTTTTGAAGAAGCACACAGAAACAGGCAGCGTTGAGGACCGTAGACGCAGTGGTCGGCCAAGGAAACTTACTGCAGCAGATGAAAGACACATCAGGCTTACTTCCCTTCACAATCGGAAGATGTCCAGCAGTGCTATCGGCTCAGACCTGGCATAAACCAGTGGGACCCTGGTACACCCATCTACTGTCCGGAGAAGTCTGGTTAGAAGTGGTCTTCATGGAAGGCTTGCGGCCAAAAAGCCCTACCGCCGACATGGAAACAAGGCCAAGCGACTCAACTATGCACGAAAACACAGGAATTGGGGTGCAGAAAAATGACAGCAGGTGCTCTGGACTGATGAGTCAAAATTTGACATATTTACTGTAGCAGAAGGCAGTTTGTTTGCCAAAGGACTGGAGAGCGGTACACGAATGAGTGTCTGCAGGCAACAGTGAAGCACGGTGGAGGTTCCTTGCAAGTTTGGGGCTGCATTTCTGCAAATGGAGTTGGGGATTTGGTCAGAATTAATGGTCTCCTCAATGCTGAGAAGTACAGGAAGATACTTATCCATCATGCAATACCATCAGGGAGGCATCTGATTGTCCCCAAATTTATTCTGCAGCATGACAATAACCCCAAACATACAGCGAAAATCATTAAGAACTATCTTCAGCATAACAAGGATTCCTGGAAGTGATGGTATGGCGCCCACAGAGCCCTGATCTCAACATCATCGAGTCTGTCTGGGATTACATGAAGAGAGAGAGGCAACTGAGGCTGCCTAAATCCACAGAAGAACTATGGTTAGTTATTCAAGATTTTTGGGCCAACCTACCTGCTGAGTTCCTTCAAAAACTGTGTGCAAGTGTACCTAGAAGATAGATAGATAGATAGATAGATAGATAGATAGATAGATAGATAGATAGATAGATAGATAGATAGATAGATAGATAGATAGATAGATAGATAGATAGATATAGTAGGATTCAAGGATTCGGGATTCATGGCTTATTCATGGCTTACTGTACTTGTCATAACTGCAGTCGTTTTGTTTGAGCGTTTTGATCTAGCAAACAGACTGTGTTATTAGATTGTTACACCTGCTGGCTTCAGCTGGTCATGATGAGGTTATTGTTAATCAAAGACTTCATCTGGAAAACAGCAAGCAATCAGGAGACTGTTTTGGTGTTGTGATTAGCTAATGAGGCAAGTGCCTCAAAATGTGGTTGTATTTTGTGAAATGAGTTGCATGGCACATGCATCACTGTACATATGGCTATAACAGGAAGTTTAATCTGCTTTTTGTAAATCAAGCTATGTACTATTTAACTGCGCAACTTTACCAACTATTAAAACATTTGCTGTTGTTAATATTAGTGAGGGATTTCCGTTAGTACGGCACTAATACTGTCAGCTGTACTCCTATTAAATGGTCACTCCCACTATATAGATGTGTTAATGTAAATTTCTATAAATCTCTGCTTCCTACCATACATTATAGCTTGGGATACTTGTCTCTGTGCAAATATTCAGTTCATCAACCTTGTGTTCTATCCCCAATTTATAGTAATTAATATTACCACCTACTGCAGTACTGATCTTGTTCTGTTTCTTATTTGCGTTAAGCTTTTTTTCCTGACCCTTGCAGCCATGGGAGGCAGTAAAACCCTGCCAACTCAGAAGACTTATTCCCTCAATTTAACAGCAGTCTGAGGTGTTTCTCCTGCATCATCGGATCAATGAAAAGTAAATAGCCTGCACTTCTTGTTTCACAGTGCCGTATTGATCTTTCTTCAGCTTTTGCTTCCCCTGTTTGCCCACGTCTCATGCCTTTCAAACTCCAGGGATGGTGCTGATTGCCATAGATTGGACAAGCTAACAAGCGCATGATGAGGAACCGGCTGGTACCTCTCGCTTTCTTTCATTTCACACAGGTCTCCGGGATAGACGTGCGTACCCATAGATGGACTGTGGATCTACACAGTTCCATGTTTGCAGTTGATTTTTCAGGCTTTTTCCTCCCTTTCCTTATTCCTCTCGGTCTTTAGGTTTTTCATCCTTTCTACCAGAATATGTTTTGTGGAATTTTTGTCATGAGGAGAACAAAGAAATCAATGGATTGATGGATACTGCTGCTTGAAATCCAAACTTTGTTCCTTTTTTTTTCTGGGGCCATATTTGAGTCTTCTATCTCAGAGAGTTGGTTAAGTGGCCTGTGGAGATCGACGCAATGTTTCGGAGGATGGGAGGGCTGCTGTTTGTGGGTAAGTGTGACACTGTGTTCAGACACTTTCAGATTTAGTCCATGCTTGATTAGTCAGCACCACATGAGGGGAGGAATATGCTCACATAAACACACTGACAGACACACACCTGCCTTTTGAAACAGACAGACCAGCGAGAGCAGTAGGAAATCAGTGTTGTGTTTCATTACCAGTCAGGGGAGGAGTGTAAAAAGACGTGATCTGGTTGAATTTTGTCACTTTTTTATCTCCACAATCTGTTGTGCTATTTATAAGAACTGTCCATATCCCACAGATGGATTTTATAGATGTCGGAGTTTTAGCAATCAGTTAATCACTGTTCATCAAAGTCTCAGTTCATCACTGTCCTGTTATCTTGCCTGTAATAAATCCATTTAGATTTTTATTTCATTTTTACTGACACTTTATACAATATTCTTTCTTGCTTACCTGTGTAAGTAATAATCTTTGTATAGCTTTGCAAGCCATATATTAAAATTACATGACCTACATGGCAGTTATAACTAGACTTATTAAGTAACCCTCAGGGTGCCCTTATCCTTATTTGAGCATCATTAATTTTCTATTATGGAGTTCTAAGGATGTTCCATGTAGTTCAAGCTTATCTGCAATGGAGTCACAGACCAACAGTGGACTTGCCTGGGGTGTGCTGTGGGGTTTGGAGTGTTCCTCTGGGAACTTACAGTGTTTATTTGCAGATATCGATTTGACAGACAGTGCAGAAAGTGAGATGTTGACTTAGACCTGGGGTCCGAGCTATTAACCCTTTCTCAAATGAGCTTATATCAGACTGTTAAGTCAGAAAGCTAAAGAGAATGAATTTGTAATAGTGGTGTCATTGAAAACAAGTATATTGTTTTAGATTGAACAGATGATGTGTTTGAAACTGATACAGGGCATCTGATTGAGACTGGAAATGTGCTTCGTGACTAAAATCCCACAGGATGCAACAAATAGTCGTGCAAGCAGGAGGTTCTTACTTTCATGCAGGTGTGAGTGAGCGGTCAGGACAAACCAAAAACACATACGGCATTCATTCATTCATCTTTAGTAACTGCCTGTTCAGGTTCATAGTAGTTTAAACAAGGCTACTAGTGTCTTTAAATTTTGGGAAATAGATTCAACTAAATTCATTAGAAAATATTGCTGGCAGCTATAGAAAAAAAAAAAAACAGCCCCACACATCTTTTCCAATCTAATTATGATGTGATGTAGCTGAAGTTGAGGAACTGTCAGAGCCAGAGTTTACATGCTAACAATGCTCACATTTCTACCTCTTGTTTTTTGGGGGTTTTTTTTTTCAATGGCACAGGGGTGGAAAAAAGAACCTGTTTTAGGACGTGGATACATTGGGGTTAGTTTCATGTTTATTTAAATAAATAAATAAATAAATAAATAAATAAAGTTAAAATAAATTAAAATTTAAGAGGTTAATATTAGACAATACAATGCAATATGTTTGAAATAAGTATAAATATCACATAATTATAGGAACAAATATAAATAAATATCATTTAAATAATTTAAAAGCCCTTGGGAAAAAGGGCTTGGTTTATATCTGAATACAGATACAGATATGGATGTTTGGAGCATTAAACAGATACAGATAGAGAAATATATATATATATATATATATATAAATATATATATATATATATATATATATATATATATATATATATATATATATATAATTTCTCTTCTTTAATAAAAAAAAAAAAAAAAAAAAAAAAAGAAACTTTAATATATAATAAACTCATAGTTCCAAAGTGTATGTGGTGAAGATATTACAAATTGCAAGATACACAAATATTAAATGCTGTGTAAAAGGAATCAAAGCTAAATACATAAGGATCAATCAATTATTGTTCAGCCAGCTTATTTTAAGAAAGCTGACTGAAAGTTAGTCATTTAACTGCAAAGGTATTTTTTTTTCTATAACAATACAAGAACATTTTTTTTTCCGAACAAAGCCCAGATGACAGATTTATGGCTAATGGGTTATAGAAGGAGAGATATATTATTCGACCTTAGTGCAGCTTTTAATGAGACACATCATGTTTTGCTATTGACAGACATTCTTTTAGAACGTCCTCAGTCACCAAATGTGGTCCAATTTACTGTATTTGATTGGCAGATATTTTAATAATAGTCATGTACATTATGTTGTCACACAAGGGAGTTGTCCTGGACCATTACTTTTTTCTATTTCTGCAAGCGCCTATGGTGCTGAAGTGACGTTGTCTGCTAATGATGCCGTTCTTTACATCCCAGCACTTACAGCTACAGAGCTCACGGTAGGAGATTCAGTGAGTGTCAGAGTGGTTCTCAAATAATACACTTTCAATCTTTTGGGGAAAAAAATACTTCACTTTATGCATAGAGCAAATATTGAGATGAAACAACTCACAGAATTTATAAAGAAACCTGGAGATGTAATACTTTCCTGGTATAACTGACAAGAAATATATATATATATATATATATATATATATATATATATATATATATATATATATATATATATATATATATATATATATATATATATATATATAATAAATAAATAAAAACCTACCATATGTTCATATCAGGGGTTCTCAAAATTGTTAAACTGTGAAAGTAAATTCCACGGACCCCTTCATTACAAATTTATTTTGTCAACATAATCAAACTAATTAAATATTAGGCTCATTATGTCAATGTGCATAATAACATTCTGGCTGTTTATTGGCACAATAGAACTTTTCACAGACATAACATGTCTGTTTTAATTAAAATTGTTATTAGACTCAGGCAGACTTAATTTCTATGCTTTTTTTTCTATTCATTTATTAAGGTTTGGATTAAACCCACTCAGTCTAAGTGATCTGGCTAACAGCTATTAAAACTCAAAATGTAATACAACCCCAATTCCAAAAAAGTCGGGACGCTGTGTAAAATGTAAATAAAAACAGAATGCAATGATTTGCAAATCTCATAAACCCATATGTTATTCACAATAGAACATAGAAAACTTATCAAATATTTAAACTGAGGAAATGTACGATTAAAAAAAAAAAAAAAAAAGGTAATTTTGAATTTGATGGCCGTAACACATCTCAAAAAAGTTGGGACGGAGCAATAAAAGGCTGGAGGAACATTTCACAACTAATTAGGTTAATTGGCAACAGGACAGTAACATGATTGGGTATAAAAAGAGTATCTTAGAGAGTCTTTCAGAAGTAAACATGGGCAGAGGTTCACGAATCTGCGAAAAACTGCATCTACAAATTGTGGAACAGTTTCAGAATAATGTTCCTCAACGTAAAATTGCGAAGACTATGAATATCTCATCATCTACAGTACATAATATCATCAAAAGATTCAGAGAATCTGGAGAAATCTCTGTGCGCAAGGGACAAGGACGAAAATCAATATTGCATGCCCGTGATCTTTGGGCCCTCAGGCGGCACTGCATTAAAAACAGGCATGATTCTGTAACGGAAATCACTGCATGGGCTCAGAAACACCTCCAGAACTCATTATCTGTGAACACAGTTCGCCGTGCCATCCACAAATGCTGGTTAAAGCTCTATCATGCAAAGAAGAAACCATATGTGAACATGATCCAGAAACGCCGCCGTCTTCTCTGGGCCAAAGCTCATTTAAAATGAACTGAGGCAAGTTGGAAAACTGCTCTTCGGTCAGACGAATTGAAATTTGAAATTCTTTTTGGAAACCATGGACGCAGTGTCCTCTAAACTAAAGAGGTCTAAAGAGGAGAGGGACCATCCGAGTTGTTATCAGCGCTCAGTTCAAAAGCCTGCATCTCTGATGGTATGGGGGAGCATTAGTGCCTATGCAATGGGCAGCTTGCACATCTGGAAAAGCACCATCAGGCTGAAAGGTATAAACAGGTTTTAGAGCAACATACAGTATGCTTCCATCCAGATTCCATCCCATCTTTACTTCTGAGAGACTCTGCCTCTCTAAGATACTCTTTTTTATACACGATCATGTTACTGACCTGTTGCCAAATAACCTAATTAGTTGCAAAATGTTCCTCCTGCTGTTTCTTTTCAGTAACACTTACTTTTCCAGCTTTTTGTTGCACCTGTTCCTACTTTTTTGAGACATGTTACAGCCATCAAATTCAAAATTACCTTATATTTTCTTAAAATTTTCTTAAAATTTCCTCAGTTTAAACATTTGATATGTTTTCTATGTTCTGTTGTGAATAACATATGGGTTTATGAGATTTGCAAATCATTGCATTCTGTTTTTATTTACATTTTACACAGCGTCCCAACTTTTTGGGAATTGGTGTAATACATCTGTACTGTATACTGCTTTAAATAATAGAAATTGCCACAAAGCATGCCAGAGCTTTCTTTAATCCATACTTGTTATGTAAGGAATGGTTTGTTATGGTAGTTGTACGCTAGAAGCACAACTGTACATGCAGTTATAGGAAAATAATCAACAACAGGGTGTTATTACTGTCTTATAACTGCATGGCATGCTTTATGCATCTTATATCACTTCAACCTGTCAACAGTTTGCACAGTTTTTTTTTAGTTAATACATCATGATATCCATTTATAGTTACAGGTACAGTCATGGCAGCTTGTTATAGTGAATCTCTTACAACCCTTCACCTCTCTTTTCTCTTTTTCTTGACTTCCCCTGTGATGGAAAATGTAAATGAATAGGATTGTTGGCCTTGAAGTTTCCTTCCATAATGTTAAATAAACATTTTCAGTGCATAAATCCTGACCACAGGAACTTGTCAGTGATTATGCATTTGTCTTGTTTCAGCTTGTTATGCAGTAGTAATTGTAATATATATATATATATATTTTTTTTTTCACAAGAACATGAGCTTACAGCCTTAGCAACAGTGAAAGCAGGAAGGCTAGACTCTCTGCTGATGCACTATGGAAAAGGGACATGGTCAGTATGTGCTCCAGACTTCCCACAACTCCACCACTGGAGCCTTGGGACCAATAAGCGCCTTCCCACAGGCCTGCTCCAAGCCACAACCACTGTTAGAGCAACCAAAGGCTAATTGGCATTTAATGGAATGTCTGGACTCAGGATGGAGGGGGAACGGCGCACAAACAAACCCTTACATTAAAATATTCATGCGGGAGAAGACCTGAGTTGGCTCTACTAAAAGAACTTTACTGTGCTTATTGAACATACAGCTTATTTGTTGCTAAGGTTTATTGGGTGGACTAACAGCGATTAGGGTGCTAGTTACTGTGGCTAATATACGTCATCGATATTAGTGTGCGAGAATGGAATGCTTTACACATGGTCCATCAGCGGTGGGTCTGTGCATGTTTATCATCATTATTATTACTGTATAAGCAAACTCGCACTCCTACTGCTTCATGTTCTCTCATCTCCACTACACCAAATGGCATGAGTGGAAACAATTACACCATTCATCATGCATGGAAAATGTCTCTCACTAATTCGGTACATATGTCACAGTTTTATGTTCTTTGTCATGCACAGTGTCTACAGAAAATGAGAGGGTGAAGGCCAGCGAGAATAAGGCAGATAGATGGAAAAAGAGAGGAAGGGATAGAGAGAGAGAGAGAAGGAGGGAGATGATGATGATGATGATGATGATGATGATCAGGAGGAGGAGAACACATTGTGTTCTATTTTCTACTGTGGGCTGACTGCTCTAAAAAAAAGTTTCAAATTTGGGCAGCAGGCCCAAGAATCACTCAGTGAGGATAGAGAAGGAAGCCTCACATGCCCCCCTTTTGTCTCCTTTTGTGCCACCACCAAATCTCAATTACGCAGCCTGTGCCAGACACCGCATCCTGTGGAGATTCTCAGAAATATCTGCTCTCAATTTAAAAAATGAATAAATAAAATATGGAGAAAAGGAAGAATCAGAGACAAAATAATGGTTTAAATATGATGTTTCTCTCATCCAAGATTTGTATTTATTTTGATATTTCTTACGGAGAGAAAACGGTCACTTGGAGAAGCTTAAACAGATCTCTAACTCTTGCTAAATCTTGCTAATTATATGCGAAGCTTGAAAACCTTAAATGAGAAAGACTGCTGTAAATCAATACGCAAAGATTATACAGGAAGGCAGAAAAAAAAAAAAAAACAATAAACAACTAGAAATGTGTCTTCTTGTGTTATTAAATATCTCTGTATCCAATTTGGTTGGACTACCTAACATGCCTGATTTAAAGACGCAGAGCTAAACCCAATACACTGTGCAAATTGACATTTGGCACGAGGCAACACTGAAGTGTAAACACTGTACAAGCTTGGTTCTCTCAGGAAAAAAATGCAAACGATGAGCCATGCCATACAGAGAGCTGCTGCAAATTGACGTAACTTAAAAATAGATGATTTCAAATGTCGTTTCAGGCATGCTAGCCATCGAGTGTCAGCCAGCCACCACGGCGTTTTCATCAGTGCTGAAGCCAAGCTGTTTAGCCGGCAGTGCCAACAGGGCCTGCGTATGTGCCTGAATGTCTCATTTCAACTTTCACGCTAGCTCAGGAAGGCAAAACAAATCAGGATGCTTTAGTAGATTTGAGGGCGGATGTGTGTAACTGCGGTGACAAGCACTTGGACGTAGCTTCCCGGTTGCCAGCAGTTTGCATTAACTTACCCAAAACGTTAATTGGAGAGTACCTGGCTCCACTTCACTGCCTGATCCATCTTTGGCAGCTTCTACTGTATAACAGTAAGCTCACTGGTGTTTTGCTTGTTTATCATCAAATGATTGAGGGGAAAAAAATCTGCTTAATTTCTAAAAAAAAAATAAAAATAAAAAAATGTCTGGGGAAAAAATGTCTGAAGTATCTGAAATGTATCTGAAGTATGTAGCTGAATTAGATTTTTAGACATGTACAGTGAAGCTAATCAGTCCATTATCCATCATATTTTTTTTCCCAGAGACCTCTTTAGGAGAGCTCAGAAAGTGCTTTGCAGTTTGTCTGATTGTTCATTTATTTATTTATTTATTTAAATATTTTGTTCTCATGTGAGGATAATATTATTTTCGCCATATAAAGACAAAATAGCAAATGCGTGGCAACATCGAAAAATCCATACTGCCAATACTAAATAGTATGTCAGAATGATACCTAGTATGATTCTGTGTCATACTATTTAGTATTGAAGATTGAAGTACTGTACTGTATATAATATCATTGTCTATGCTTCACTCATTTATCCCTCATGAATAATAGCCCCAAATGTCCTTTTATTTCAATAGAAACAAATGATATCATGCTCGGAGTACTACAATAAATACATCTGCTATTATTAAACTGTGATTTCTACTACACCTGCTACAGTATTGCCTATTTTATTCAGCATGTCAGCCAATGGAAATAAATTGACATAAATTACAGTGTTTGTACTTCTCCCTTAGACCGAAATTGCTTGGTAATGTATATAACAACATTGGGGAAGCTGTTTAGTTGTAATGCATGGCTGCTTTGTGTGAGGAAGACATCACCTCCTGCGCCACGCTTTTGTGCACCGATGAAAAATGGACTTTCGTTTAATGCCGTAATGCGTTACAGTGTTGCGGTGCGGGAAACAGATTGATTAGGGAGAGGGGAGAGATTAATAACACACAGCTTTTTCGGTTATAACACCCATTGTTTCTCAGATGCCCTGTAGAGGTGTGTTCCAAAAAAAAAAAAAAAAAATGCATCCCTGTGTAAAATATTGACCCCACAGCGTTTCATTACTCTCCTCCTCTACAGAAGGATGCTGCTAAACAATAATAAACTACTTCCCCTTTTTTTTTCCTGCTGGAAAATACTGCTGTTAAAAAATATAGTGTGGAAAGTCATCCTAGAAAACAACTTTTTTGTTCTGGAAGCACAAATGTCATGGAGGTGATGCTTAATAAAAGTATGGGTGTCCCAGAGTGAGCTGAGGAGTCGCTGTTCCTGAAGCTTGGGGCAAAATAAAGATGTCCCATGGTGTGTGTAGTGGGGGAGAGCACACTAATCTTGAGGAATGAGGAATTCTCTGTCGATGTGGAGATGTGCCTGCTATTGTACTGAATTACAACCTTTCACCATATATATACAGTATGAGTCAAATGGAAACCTTAGAATAGATTTTGCATTGTTTCTTGCAAATAGGTGTCACAGAAGTGTATCGAGTCGAAGGTAGCAGTAGACAGGGCTATTGAAAACAATGGACCTGTAGTACATTTTTTCCTTTTGCATTGACAGAAATTAATGTACTGTTTCTCTAATTTATGGCACACTTTTAAGGTTTTCATTTTACTCAGCCTCATATATATATATATATATATATATATATATATATATATATATATATATATATATATATATATATATATATATATATATATATATATATATATATATATATATATATATATATATATATAGACTATCAACTTTATTAGAAACAACAGTACACAGTAACGCAATGCAAGTCAAAAGCTATGTTCTCATTATGTGATCTCAGTTACTTTGACCGTGTCATGGTTGCTGGTGCCAGGTTTAAGTGGCTGGTTTGAGTATTTCAGAAACTGATGGGTCCTGGGATTTTAACGCACAACGAGATCTACCTTACCGAAGACTCCAGCCATAATCGTGCCCACCACCTGACCATCTAATCATTGCCTTAAGAAGTTCTTGATCAACTAAAACAGCCGTGTTGGATTTTGGTTGGAGATGAAACCTGCAGGAAGGTAGAGCAGGAACAGGGTCGGTGACCGCTGCTCTTGAGATTATACAGAGAATTGTCGAATTGTGAATAAAAAAATAAATAAAAATAAAAAAAATAAAAAATCCAGGGAGTTGTGGGAGTTCTGCAGGCAGAAACATCTTGTTGATGAGAGAGTTCAGATAAGAATAGCCAGATTGGTTCGAGCTGACAGGGAGGCTACGGTGACTCAAATAACCACTCTTTATGACCGTGATAAGCATAAAAGCATCTCGGCATTGAAACTTGTGGTGGATAACTTACAACAGCGGAAGAACTCATCAGGTTCCACTTCTGTCAGCCAAGAACAGCAATCTGCGGCTACAGTTGGCACAAAAAGACCAGGGAATGTATACACACTAAGGCAAAACCAATATATAGGGTCTTAGTAAGATATTTGGGCCACTACGAGCTTCCAGAATAGTTTCAATATGCCTTGGCTCAGATTTTCAAGTGTCTACAATTGCACTGGAGAGATGAACACTTTTCTTCCAAAAGATATTAACTCAGTCAGCATTTTAGTGATGATGTTGGAAAACAGTTTCTGTAGCACTATTCGGACAGGACTAGTTTTCTAAACGTAGCTTGAGTTACACTCCTTATCACCCGAAGTCTGTGAGTCCGTGTACCGATTCGGACGGGACACTAACGTCTCCGCGTTTATTACAGACGTGTCTGTCTTGTACATCTGGACGTCGCAGAAGATCACGTGCTCTGGATGTGTGCATTGCGTGCATAAGTACTTTTAAATTTAAAAAGTAAAAATTCTGAATTTATTGATATTTTTAACTTATTAAAATGAGTTATTAAAAGAATTTACTAAAAGAAACTTCACATGACTTTATAGAACTGGCTGCTTATAATAAACCCATTGAAATAAAGACGTGGTTACTGTAATATAATTAGAACATTTATATAACTGAGTGCAGAAATGAAGGCGTGTCATCACCTGACTCTGATATTACAGTGATCGGTCTTAACAATTTACGTGTTTCGGCTCTTCCTGTTGATCTTATTTTTTTTATTTCTTCGCCGGGTAGCGAAAACATCTACATCCATACTTAATTGCACGCAGAAAGCAGAAAACGTGCGAGTAAGAGTTTCCTCGGTGGTTCACGTTGGCCGAAACACACAAGGAAAAGCGTTGCGAAAAAATATTATCGGCAATCACAGACATTCGCATCGGGACGGGATTAGATTTCTCAGAGCGTCACCGAGTTATCCTTAAAACAGTAGGTAATTCGGTCTGTAATTTTTACGGAGGTTGTGTGAGAGAAAGACACAGACCTGTCGGATTCGGACGGGATTAAAATCGTGACGTACGTCTGTGAAACGCGGATTTCTCTAAAGTCCCCCTGGAAAACTAGACCTGTCCAAATAGTGCTTAAGTCGCCACTACAAAATCTCTCATAAGTGTGCAAATGGTTGCGATTTGATGCCTGTGAAGGTATAACTAAGCTACGATTGACATCGTTTTCATCCTCATCAGACTATTCCGGAATGGTTTATATAGTTTTTTGTTTTTTTTTCCTTTTGTATTTTTTTTCAATTTCAATTTTAGAACCAGCACAAATATATGGCAAACTGTATTCAACAATTCTGAGTATATATGTTGCATGCAAAACAGCTATGGAATTTACTAATTGCTTCCTAGTGTGTTCCCTGCTATGTAGAACATTTTAAATACAAGGGTACATTTTGGTGTATACATGACACAGAAGGGGGAAAAAAAACAAAAAAAACAAGTGAATGGCTGGCATCAGTTTAGAGTAGATTACATGAATCATCACTCACTCCATGCACCCAACAGCCCCTCCAAAAAAATTCTCCCCCATTCATTCTGAGCCTCTGAGTCACACCAGGACTCATGCAGGGAGGAAAAGGGGATCATCCCCGACACACTTCCACTCCCAGATTTATATAACACTCCAGACTGAGTCCTGCTGCAGACTGCTTGACACATTCTGAATCCACATGCCACGCTGCTTATACTGGTTTTATATGCACATAATGGTGGAATGTGGAGGCAGTGCACTGTATGTATGTATGTGACTCTTTTCATCAATGTAAAGGGGCATGAAGAGGACAGAGGAATCCAGCGAAAGCCAGTCTTGGCTACACATGAGGAATTCACGTAATATTGGTTTATCCTCAGCCAAAGATTTACTGCGCATAAGGAAATAAAATATCAAGTTTCGGGGAAAAAAAATCAAATAAAGTTTGCTTTGCAGATTGTGTTTTACACAGCGCAGGATACAATGGCGGAATTACAACATATGCGTAATCTTTATCAAAAATATCAACTCAAAGTGAAATAAACAATGTTACCACAGTACCATATTAAGAGTTGGACTGTGACTGGAAGCATGCAGGATGTAGAGATGTAGAGAGAGAGAAAAAAAAAAAAACAAGTCCATGCTAATGGAATCACTCAATATTCCATTTCAATGAATCAAATGCAAAAAAAAATAAATAAATAATAATAAAATAAATAAAAAATCTTGATGTCATCTAAAAAATGTTCAGCATTTTTGTGCCTCACTCATCTTTCCTCCTTTCTTCTCCCTAAAGCCCCATACTTGCTCCATTTTATTTCATTTACTTCCACCATATTTTATTTATTTCTCATATTGCACAAATTGCTTTTTGACCTTGCCTGTTATAAAGCATAAGTGAATCGAAAAGCCATTGATACGCACAAGTCTGAGTGCTGACTTTGTGCCGGCATTAATCTTCCCACCTGCAGGTTCACTGTTCCGCAAGGGTCAGGTTTTTTAAAGCCTGCCTTATTTTCATCATCTTAAGAGGGCAAAGGAAACCTCTTTGATGTAGTCCTCTGCATTGGCAAAAAAAAATAAAAAATAAAAAATGCACACACACACACACACACACACACACACACACACACACACACACCATCGCCGTTGTTCTCTGAAAATGCATCTCTTGCATTCTGCTATGACACTGACAGAGTGAGCAAAGAGCTTTTGTTGTTGGGTTTGTTTTTTTGTTGTTGTTTTTATTTATTTATTTTTTTTTTAGTAGTGTTTTTGGTTTCGAACAATTTAAGTGGTCTACCAGATGATGATTCTTGTTGTTGATGATGATGATGACGATGACGATGATGATGATGATGATGATGATGAACAACTTACTCTATTTAATGCATCACCATCTCTCATGGCTAACATTGTAGGCTTTTTTTTTTTTTTTTTTTTTTTTTTTTTTTACTAACTATGGGTCAGTTTTAGAGTTGGCAAGCTAAAAGGTACATCAGTAGTTTCTTAAGGAACGTTGTTGTGTTTCTTATGTTAGAAAAGGAGATTTTCAATAACGTCTAGACCACCACCAGACCAGCTTTTAAGCATGAAATATATATATATATATATATATAGGGTCTAGAAAATGCAGACAGCTCAAGCAGAATTGTAATATCACAATTTAAAAAAAAAATAATAATAATTGTTTAAAGTTTAGAATGGCATAATAAACATGAATTAAAAATGCAAATATTCAAATAAACTGCTAATAGTCTCAGCGTGAGGGCTGCAGTGAACAGGCAGTATTTGCACGCTTACAGTTTCAGACTGTTTTTTTCAGACTTAGTCTTTTTGCGTCTCAGTACACAGCTCTCTCTTAAAGCTACTATTTAAACATCATTACCTTAGGGGTGTGCTTTTGGGAGAAGTGTGGAAGATTCATACAATCATTTACTTCATAATGTCATATTTATATAATCTATTTTGCCCTCTTTAGTGTCTTGTGTGTATTTACTTTGAATTTCAGGGTGAAACCTTGTGGTTAGAGATGTTTAGACGGCGGTGCTGAACCTGATACAGCTCAGAAAACACAAAAACAATTGACTCACAACCACGATTACAACTGCAAATAACTGAATGACGTCATGGGCAAACATGTCTCTTCGGAAAGTGATTTCTGTTTCCGAATCTGTGGTTGGGCTTCAGCATCACTTCATGCACTGTAGTGCAAACAAGATGTGCTGTCTGGCTGCATATGTATCAGAAGAGGCATTTAACTCTCACCTAGCTTATCTGTTATATGATTCAGGAATTAAGGAATAAAACACGACAGGGCATGTTGTCATAGGAAAATAATCAGTGGCAATGGTGTGATACAGATATACGGACGACGTGATGCAGTTTAAAGGAACGGCTCCGGCTCTGACTGTCACAAAGCACTGACACTAGCGACTCCTTCCAAAAATGCTAAATAAACATCTCCGCCCACAAAACAGTAGTTGGTTGTTGTTGTTTTTTTTTCTGTTTAGGTAGAATTTCCACCACACAATTCCCTATGTATAGTAAGTGGTTACTGTAGAAATAATAATGAGTCCATTAACATAAACCTTTTATGTGCCTGGCAACTGGAACTACTGTCAGTGCATGCATTTGTAATCACATTTAGGTATGTTTTCACCTTTAGGTCAGTTCTTCAGTTTAGGTTGATCAGAAATAATAATAAAATAAGATTATCTGTGGTACTTCTACACGTCTGCATGTTCTTTTGGTTTTTGTTATTAGTATGACCCCTATTTGTCACGTATTGTGTGCAATTGCACACCTACGTATTACCGAGCTCTGAAGTGCAGCTTTCAAAGCAAAGCGTGTCCCCGTCTACTCTTGGTGTCACGCACGGCCTGCTTTCCCTGCAGCGTGTGACATGTTTTTCAATCTCGTCTGCTCTCGAGAACACACTGATGTCTTGCTGCTCCTGCGCCTTGTCGGTTCATTCCAGCTCCTGAGCAGGATCTGTGGAGTGTCAACACCATGCTAATGTCGCTTCTGTTAAAGCTGTTGACCAGATAGAACTCAATGGGATTTCATCTTGGGCTCTCAGATCGCATTGTGCACGCCTGCTGAATTTCTCCTAACCTCGCTTTCCTTACTGCAGTAACGAAACTCAACACGTTGCTCTTATGTGGTTATCGTTTAAGGCTGAGAGCATGATTTTTGAAAATGTTTCTCCGCTGTACAGGCAAAGACAGCCAGGGCCACAAGTCAGAATCTTCAACAAATAGTAATCATTTTGTGTCTACTCTCTCTTTCTTTAATGGAAACTGATGTTTTATGCAAATTGATGTTTTATTCAGATCTTCCTTTGTGGCATTTCAAACCAAAAATGTCGGCGAGAGAAGGGAGAGCCCTCATGCTTTGCTTTTTTTTATTCGTACTTGAATGCATGAGTGTGTGTTCAGTTTGAATCGGCTCCATTTTTAACATTAGCCCTTGAATTGGCATGTTTTTGTCAGACGCTCGCTGCGTGGTGTGATTCCGGGAGTAAGACCGAGAGTAGGGAAGGATTAGAACTGAGGGATTGCTTTGCCAGCAGGGTGGTATGAGGTGAAAATAAGGGAAGGAGAATTTTCATTTGCATACCCAGCATGCCATCCGGACCTTTCCGGAGAGATGTGCGTTGCCACCACAGAGCTTGGCACGTTAACTTTATGATTCAGGTGGGGGTAACTCTTTGTAAAGGGAATTCGCGAGAAAGAGAGCGCCACCGGAGCCCATTTCCATGTTTGCACTATACAGCTGCTGTGTAAAAAAGAGATTGCAGTCCTTGACACAACACGCACCCTGAGGAATTAGCCCAATTCATGAGGTAGGTGTGATGGCCTCGCTGCAGTGCAAGGTCTTGTAAGGTAATTTTCACTGAGCAAACAAGCGATCTCATTATCCACCTGCACCTGAGATGTCTAACCCCCTTCCCCATCCCTCATTCACTCACTTCTCCATTCGTCCACCACCTGGACCGGAGCTTTATTAGAGCACAACATCTTTTCCGGTGACTGCACTTGCTCGGTTGTGAGCGGCGGTCAGGGTCAAGTCAAGGGCACACGCAGCCTAGATTGGAATCATTTGTCACACAGGCTCACTGCAGAGCAGATTTCGCTGCAGTGGCTTCGGATACATTCCTCACGTCTCCGCCCGGCACCTTTGACACCGAGAGCATCCGGAGTACGCAGATGGGCCTCGGAAAACGTTACACAAGACTAGCATGTTGACGAGACCCCCTTTATTTCACATTAGCGTGGCCTCTACAGAGCAGCATCCGCCCCGAAAGAGCGCAGGCACTCTAGTGCAGTCAGCATATATTCTAAAGGGTTGCGAGCTGTTTCCAGCCTCGCTTCTGACAGCGCTAAAATTGCCCCTCGAGTGACCACGATAATCACCGCGCCTTTCACAGCTGAAAGCGACAGAAACTGAATGAGGGAAAAAAGAAAGGAATGAAAAACAATTCCGTCAGAGGGAGCGCTTTTAACTGGTGTAACGGTGTAAAGTGTTGCAATTTACTTGAGAGCACACAAGGTTTTTTTTTCCCCCACAATTCTCTCAGTGCCTCCTGCCATCTCTCTCTGTCTTTCCCCTTTCCTTTCTTTCTTTCTTGCTCTCTACCTCATTCTTTTTCCCCCCATGGTCAGCAGGAGCTAGCATGAACAATGAGTGATGCTGAAGTAGCATGTGGAAAATGATTTTAATACCCCATATAGAATGGCTTATTGCTCTGGTCAATAGGCTGCAGTGAGGACGGTGCGTTTGGCCGTATGGGAAGGTTAGTGCTCTTTCTCTCTCTCTCTCTCTCTCTCTCTCTCTCTGAACCGGATGATTGATATGAGCAGGGCTTCTTATGGGTTTTCTAATAGAACAACGGCAATATATACAACATTAGCCCACCTACATGCTGGAAACAGTATATGACTGCACACATTGCAGAGTGTATGTGCAAGTATGTTTGACAAGCTGATGGGTAGGCTATAGTGGTTCCAGATCAGATTTCCTGCTATAAATCTCTACAACACTGGTGCATTTAATACTTTTGTGGCTTTTTTCACTGAAAATAAGCACAAATCTGGGGAAATAAATAAATAATGAGTATATATATATATATATATATATATATATATATATATATATATATATATATATATATATATATATATATATATATATGTGCGTGTGTGTCATAGATATTTTATTTTATGACGTCTACATTATCAAGTCAGTACAAAAAACATTTTAGATTCCCAGACATTAGTTTTCTAGCACAAAATTAAATGTTACAGAAAAGTGTTTGTATGTCATTAAAGAAAGCAGCAGATTACATAAGAGACAACTTACACAATAACGGCTGCTGGGTTTTGCTGCAAAAATAAGAAGCGATTGCGAAAGTCAAAGTGTCCAGAAGAACTGTGTCTGGTTCTGCAAGATGCTCAATAAAACTTACCAGCTCATTTCCTTATAAAATTGTACTGGAGACTACTATATATATATATATATATTTTTTTTTTGTCACACCAAATATTGACTAGTATTGAATAGTAAATTTCATTTGCTACTGTTTACTGCTCTTTACGGTATTTTTTTTAAAATGTAGAAACATTTAATTTCCTTATTTTGAAGGCATCTTTGCTCTACAGCATTTATTTGCATGTGTCTAAAACCTTCACACAGTACTGTATGTATATTATTAATAACACAATAAAGAAGAAAAAACATTGGAAAATAGGAGCAATGTGGTTGTAAACGGTCACGACTGAGATATGATTAAGAGATTTTGTTTCTAAGTGTGTCCTAATTGGCCCAGAGGAAAGTTCTCAATACATGAGCCTCACACTACCTTTACACAGCTGGTTAAAGTAGCCCACTGCTACACACACTCGCATTCACTGCACTCAGCTGGTAATGTCATTCCTTTTCACTTGTATAGCTTACCACGTGTACATACACGAAGTGGTGTAATGCAGCCCAATGCGAGGTGGAGCTATTATTACCACAAGTTCTTATACCGTAGCGACGTGCCAACATTTGCTATTTTTTACATTTATTTAAAAGACATCATACTTTTTTTTTATCCGTTTACAGCAGCATTTAATATCGTGGAACATCTGTGAAACAAGTACGTGATATAAGTTATCACTTACATTATGGCAGTTCTAAACAGTCACTCCCTTACCAGCTTCTCTTTTTCTCTCTCTTGAAGTCTTGTTATCGAGAAATCTGAAAACTTACTGATGGTTGCAAATCGCTGACACTGGAGACGCCTTCCATAAATATTGAATCAAATTATTTACAGAAAACTTCACCATATCAAGGATGTATTTGTTCTTTGTTAAATATCTTTTTTTTTATCCTTTTATTATTAGGCATGGATTTTGTGGCATGTCTGCCATACAAGTTCCTGTGAATGTGCTGTTATTACAGAAACCATATGAGTACATTCATTAAAAAAAAAAAAAGTAGCGCCATGCTGTTATAGAAAATTATTTAACACCCTCTGACCACTCAGATTCTGGAATTCGATAGCACTATGGTATAAAGGACATTCAACGTTGTTGTTAATCACAAGCAATACAGTAAATCCTGCCATCACAACCTTTGCTAAACATATAAAGCGTTTCACAATGCCTATGACTTTCACACCTTTGAATTCCTCAAACGTAGATGAGAAAGCCAGTTACACACTGTGCTGTCGGATGTCTGGAATATATTTGCCCCAGACAGCACTTCTCCCCCACCAGGTCAGCCCGCTGTCCTTGTTATTAGCTTAGGCTGTATCAGTCACCCGAGCCTGCCCAGGTCAGCTGAACCTGGCTGCAGCGCCACCCTGGGAGATTCACGTTCAACAGCTGCAGGGGTCAGAGGGCTGATCATATCAACTGCACCCACTGCGCCTCAGCTCTGCTTCTCTAATAAGGTGGGGGGCAGGGACGAAGCAGAACTGTCTTCATTAGCCGAGTTATTTCTTCATTTGGTGCTGTGGCTCGCTAAACACATTATCACAAATCCACCGATGTGTTTGCGAATCTGAATAGTAATCAATTGAATTTTAAACTACAGTGAAGTAATCATTTGTAGCTGTAAGTGAATTAC
Source organism: Cranoglanis bouderius (assembly GCA_023630585.1). NCBI lineage: Eukaryota > Metazoa > Chordata > Actinopteri > Siluriformes > Cranoglanididae > Cranoglanis > Cranoglanis bouderius. The sequence continues at coordinate 25,811,289 of CM042540.1, forward strand.
ATTACCAAATGTACGTGTACGGCTTAAGCGTAATATACATTAGCACCACACATACTAGACGTAGTATATAGCTTGCCATTAGCGCACTCTATGTGGAGCTATAAAGCTGCATTAAGAAACATCATGCCTCATTGTTATTTACAGCCTACATAATATCAGAAGGAGCATTACAGCATTGACGCTGTATTGAAAGCGAGAGTTTAGAGGCCTGGGCTCTGATTTATGCAGTGGCTCGTGTGGCTTTCTCAGCATGTTCATTTTCATTAACTCTTCTACAGCCTAGGCCTCTTAAGGGATTAACTTAAAAGGCGCTCTGGCATTCAAGGCGGCTGAGACTTTAAGTGTGGAAAACTGTATACGACGATGGCAGCTGATAATGGAGTTTTGGGGCATAATTGCGAAGGTAACCCTGATGATTCCACTTGAGCTCTATAAACATCATTCAGCACAGATGCCAGCCCGAGCTTAGAAAGTGATCTGTTTGGAGTGGAAATTGGGAAAGATAGACTCATGATGCCACTTGATTAACAAGAGAGATATTCTGTGTGAATCCACAATGTGTCAGTGTTTAGATAGGACTTCACTGTTACATACTGTCTGCGAGTCGTGCGTGTTTTCCGTGTGTCTGTGATTTCTTCTGGGTTCTCCAGTTTCCTTCCACGTCTCATACCGGTTGGTGGATTGGCTACTCTAGATTTCCCCTAGAGTGTGTGAATATGTGTATGCACGGTGTCCTGCAATAGACTAGTCTCCTATCCAGGGTGCATTCCTGGCTTGTTCCCAGTGTTCCTGGGGTAGCCTCCAGATCCACTGGAACCCTGACCAGAATAAAGCGGTAACTGAAGATGAATGAATGTTACATACTTTTTGGTTTATTTGTTGTTGCAAGTATTCTACTTATATAAGTTTTGGAAACCAGGAGATCTTATTTCATTAAATATTTACCTATTAGCCTTTATGAAGTGTATATATTAGTGTATAGATTAGGGTGGTACAGTGGCTCAGCATCACCCCCCTCCTCAGCTTCAGGGTCTCTGTGTCAGTTATGAATCTGGGTTACTGTCTATGTGGAGTTTCTCCCTGTGGGTTTCCTCCAGGTTCTCTGTTTTTTTGTTTTTTTTTTCACCTCCCAAAAACACGCCAATAGATTAGCTACACTAAACTGCACCTAGGTGTGAATGAGTGTGTGAATGTGTGTGTACATAGTGCCTGTAATAGACTGCTCTCCCAGCCAGGCTGTATTCCTGCCACACTCCCACTGTCCTGAAATCGAATCCACTGCAACCCTGACCGGGATAAAGCGGTTACTGAAGATGAATGAATGAACGAATGAAAATGTGCATAAGTAGAATTATAAAACAAGGCCAGAGATCCTGTCCTTCAGCCAGCTTCTTTCTTATAGTTGTTTAAGCCCTATTGATCCCCAGGTGTTCCTGTGCTCAGGTTTTCCTAGTCACTGAGCTTGCATTGCTCTGGATTTATCTGCTTTGCTCTTTAAAGTGGGGAACAAGGCACGGCTTGTTCAGCGGCTTGGACACTGAACGCCTGCTGCTCTTGGCCTTCTCCAGCATCCGGCCTGAGTGCATCTGGGTGGCGCCAAGGCTCTTTTTATATTGAATCAAGTGTTATTGAGTTCCATCACACACACACACACACACACACACACACACACACACGCACGCCTCTCTTTCCGTCCAGCCAGTCCCAAAGTGGGGCCTTTAATGAACGAGGGATAACCTGCCACCCAACCTGTAATCTGACCTCATTACATCCAAATGACATGCTCCATGGGGGTCACTTCTCGGCGGCTAAAGCGGTGTTCATCTGAAAGGGCCCATAGTGCATTTCTCCAGACCTCCCATGCTGCCTGTTACACAGCATGCTGCCCATGTACCTGTTCCCTAAGCATACTGTTCAGTTTCTTTCTAAAGCCTTATGATTACATTGGGCTTAAACATGTTTGACTTGCTGCAATTCAAATAATAATAATAAAAAAAAACCCTAAACCCTGATTCTGCCCCTAGCAGCTATTGTTTACTGATAATCAGTTGAAATCTGTCAGAGCCTAGTTGGAGTCTTTGGTATAGTTCAGGTAAATGAAGGATGCCATGTTATACAATATTCAGTAAAATTGCTGGTTTGGGCCAGGCTTTGCAAGTCATCTGGCAATGACTATAAACATGCTGACTGTACTAGAAGCTTGTTTGATAGCTTTAAAAAAATAATAAAGGAAATTCTGTGAAGCTAAAATACATGTGTTATTTACATGATACAGGATGGTTACAGGAATAATCATCATAAAAAAAACCAAAGCGTGGAATCACATTGGGGGAAAAAAAAATAAAGCGGTTTCTCCGTCTCTAGCTCTTTCTCTTTCCTCTTTCTCTCTTCTGTCCCTCTGTCTCTTGCTTGTCTTTTGTCTGCCAGGATGAAATATCCCAAGCTGTTCCTTACATTTGCCTCTCCCCATCTTCCTCTATCCCTTTATCCCTCTCCTTCGTTCCTCATCCCTTGCTCAGGCTCTGTTGATGACAGCTCGCTGGCGCTCTGACAGTGCTGATCTTCAGAACTTTGTGTGTGTGTGTGTGTGTGTGTGTGTGTGTGTGTGTGTGTGTGTGTGTGTGTGTGTGTGTGTGTGTGTGAGGTGGGGGTCAGACGCTGCGACGGGGGCCATGACATCACCCCGATCAGGCCTGATTGGGCTGCCGCACTGGGCCACTCCATATGACTTTAATACAGCGCCAGATGTGGAAAGGGTTAGACTCTCCTCTCTATCCTTTCTTCTCCTCTTTTTCTGCCTCTCCTTGCACCCCGGCCCCACCCCACGCCACCCCAGCCAACTCCACTCCCCATATTGCTCCAGGCCATCCGTATCAGTCCAGGTCATGCTTATTGCGTGCTTGTAAAAATAAATTTAATGGAAGAAAACTGCCCAGGCTATGATGATTGGGTGGAGATGATTTGTATTTCAGATGGTCTCTGTCCATGGTCTGTAATTGTGTGTGTGTGTGTGGGGGGGGGGATTATATTGAATTATGACATTATGATCAATGCATTTCTAAAAATCAGTACAGTATAGTTTCTCCAAGGGTTTGAGTTAAACATATCGAGTATTCTATCCATTGTTTATTTTATATAATCATTTTTGCTTAATTTTTTATGAAGGGCGCCAATAATTCTGGAGGGCGCTGTAAATGTTGCTACAATTGTCTTAAATGCTATCGTTTAAAAAGAGTATCTGCATGAGTTTGTTAGAGTCCACTGTGATGTGATCTATTGTCTTTTTCTGGCAGTCTGGTCCACTATACAGTAGGTTTAGAGTGACACTTTTCACGTTCACACTTTCACACACTACTGTATCCGAGACTGAGTAACACTGACAACTGAGTTATGGAAGCTATGAGAATGTATTCACAGTCGCAACCTGAGTTAACAAACTGAAAAGTGACAAGACTGACACGGAAGCAAGATTCAAAATGAAACAATGGTTCCATGAGAGCTGTGGTTTAGGACACTGCGTCACAATACGTTGATAAGCTGGATTGTCTGGAAACCAGTGCTTGAGTTTTGTTTCAAAGCCCCTTGGCCATTCCAGAGCTATTTAAGGGAATCCTGGGATTCTGGATCTGTTATATTCATTTTTAGTGCTGAATGTTTGTCTTGAGGGATCTGGACAGGAGATGTCTGCTGTGGGATCGGGCTCTAGTACATTCCATATGGCAACTGCTCGGCCAAAGCTGAGACGGAGCTAAAGCCAAGCCTCTTGGGCCTCTGTGAGTTCACTAAGCACACCAAATCTCTTCTGTCGAGCTGAACGTTGTATGCACTTATCAATTAGACACAAATCTGTTCCAAATATATCAGGGCAGTGTGTACACTTGGGAAGCACTCCAAGATGGCTGACACAGAGGTAACCTTTCCTAGTCTGCTATGAGCTCAGTTCTGACAGAAGAGAGGGATTCTCTGAAGGACTACTGGCTTTAGTGACATGCCTCAGCTTGAATCAGCTGCCAATGAAATAAGTCCAACAAATCAACAGTGCTGCAAACCTGGTCTCATTTTCTTTCTCAGGGATTACGTGCCCCTCTATAGGAATGGCCAAGTCTTCACAGTCTGACATCATGATGAGCTGGAATCAGGAAGTACGAGTTAGTGTAGTGTGCGTGTGTGTGTGTGTGTGTGTGTGTGTGTGTGTGTGTGTGTGTGTGTGCGTACATGTGTGCGTGTTTAGGAAGCAGGTTAATAGACACTCATCAGACATCTGCTCCAGTGTTGCCTTCCAATAATCTTCGCCTGCGATCTACTGCCAACAATTGATGACAGACCACATTTTTCCCCTCTCCTCACATTCTCTCTTGCTCCCCCTCCTCTCTCACTTTCTCTTTCTCTCTCTCTCTCTCTCTCTCTCTCTCTCTCTCTCTCTCCTCCACTCATGGCAGACTTTTTTCAATTTGGATTGCCACTTGTGCTGGACTCTGGTGACAGATTTTGCTGGCATGCTTGTGTCTGAGCCAGGCTGGGGTAATGAGAAGTGGGCTCTGCTGAACAAGTGGCCCCTGTAATCCGTGCTAAGAGCTACAGATAGATCTTGCCTCTCCAGCCATCCTCCTAACCAGAGGCTGGAAAAGCACTAGAGCCCACAACTTCTATCTTCTAACTTGCTTCTATCTCCACCTTTCACTGTGATCCCTTATTGTCTCTGCCGCTTTATGCCCTTTTTTTTTTTTTTTGCGTCAGAATCACGTTAATGTGTTATATAAAGTGAACAGTAACAGCAGACAGCTGAAATGTGTATCAGCTCGCTAATTTAATCCCGACACGTAAAAGGACAGGCTGTGGGTTAACTGCTTGTTTGTGTAGCAGCTGTAGCACCGCTGATTGCTGTGATGTAGAGCTGCACATGCTCCATCAAGCCAGAGGACAGGTTCACCTCCTGGGGAAACCCCAAATTCCCTGCTCCCTACATTCAGGCCAACATAGTAGTCATTTTCAGCTCTCATTGATGCAATAAAGACCAAGACCAAAATATTGTTATGAGGCATTAAAGACAGTGAGCACTGTAGTAATCATGTAGGTCATGTTTGAAGGCCAATAACGCAGCAGTCATACCAGATTTTCTCATTTCTTCACCAGGGTGGAGCAACTCAGAACATTATCGGCAGCCACTGTTTCTTCAGGGATGGTTGTGGTTACAAAACAAATGTTTTCTTAGACGTTTTGCCTTTCCATCCACACTAAAATGGCCACCAAAGCCCATATTTATAAATCTGCACTCTCATATGGATAAAAAATTGGAAAAAGCAGTTTCTGTATTGCAAATGTAGTTTTATAAAAAAATGCTGACATATGATTGTCATGTGATGTCAGTGTTATATATACAGTATTGTGCAAAAGTTTTAGGCACATGCAAATAAATACTGTGGAGCAAAGATGCCTTCAAAATAATGAAATTAAATGTTTCTACATTTAAAAAAAAAAAAATACAGTGAACAGCAGTAAACTGTAGTAAATGAAACAAAGTCAATATTTGGTGTGACAAAAAAATGAAAAATTATAATAAAAATAGTAGTCTCCGGTACAATGTGTGCAGTTTTATAAGGAAATGAGCTGGTAAGTTTTATTGAGCATCTTGCAGAACCAGACACAGTTCTTCTGGAGACTTTGACTTTCGCACTCACTTCTTATTTTTGCAGTAAAACCCAGCAGCCTTCATTGTGTTTTTTGTGTGAAAAGTGGCTCTTACGTAATATGCTGTATATATATATATATATATATATATAGAGAGAGAGAGAGAGAGAGAGATGACCAATACATATATGACGGATATTAAATATACATATACATGGATATACACACTCATCAACTGAATTAGCTGAAATGTAAATGGATTTGCTACACCTCTTTCTCTCTCACCCTCTCTCTCTCACTCATTGTTTCACACTCACATCAATTCTTTCTATCACACCAGTCTGTTCAACTCCTGCAACTGACAATTTACAAAGACAATGGCAAATTATTTCCTCTTTATTTGCCTTGCTGCATTGCTGCAATTGTAATTTAACATAAAATGATTACTGATGTTAGAATTATTGGAGCTATGTTTTCAATATTTGATTAGCTTTTTTAAAATGCTCCATATTAAATAACGTTTTTTTTTTTCAGCAGATTCATTAAATCTGCTCACTACAATCCAAGAATGCTCAGTACAATTCGTGGACACTTCAGTGATCCAGAGTACTTTAATCCTTCTGATCCTTCTATTAGTTTTAGAAAGATTTTGAAGCTATAATGAGTCCATAAACTAGCAGTAAAATGCAGGGCTGTGATTCCAGAGTATAGAGGCAAGCTGAAATAACACAGGCCTCGCTACCTGATGTAATCAGGGTAAAATAGTTTTGTGAATTTACACAAACTGACTACTAACACAGCAGTTGGTTAGCTTCTTTACAACTGAAAGTTACTAGCAATCCAACTCATAGAGCAATCAATATCCAAGCATTAATAGGAAAGGATGAAGTATTAGCAGCTTCTGTTGACTCCAAGCTGCATTCATGGCAATGCCAAAATAGAAACAAGGCACGCTAAGTTCTTGTAACAGATAATAATTAAAACTTATTTCATGTGATGAGATACACTTGGTTGCAACTAGTATTAGCCATGTGCGGGAAACACGGGATCTCCAATATTCCAAAATGGCAGAATGATGCTAGTTTTGTATTTATTTTAGTGTCATGTATAACTGCTTTTTATATTTATGGCTAACAGATTTGCAACATGATTTCCTAATTAATGCTTAGTAGTTCCTCAATAATTACTAATGACTATTATAAACTACTATGCTGACTATAAGTGTAATGATTCAGTAACTAATATCAAATTTCTACGCTGGCAATGATTTCTTATCCGATTTTGGATACTATTTGTTTATCACTGTCCTTGTAGGGCAACATTAATTAATCATCGGTATTTAATTTATTAATGCTTAATGCACTGACAAAGAAAGGACAATGTACAGCATGATTGACAGTGATTCAAAATTGGATGACAAGTAGTTTGCCATTTTGTCAGCATAGTAATTTAATAATAGTTACCAAATCATTAAAATGTCGTCAACATAGTAGTTTATTACAGTGAGAAGTAATTATTGAGGAACCTTAAGGATTACTTCCTGCCACGTTCGTAAGCATGGATTAAGGAGCTGCATTGTAAAGTGATACAGGTATCAGAACAAACAAAAATGGTGGAAGAGATATAAAGGTCATAGGTCAGACACCCAATGCACATGGCCAAGGATGGAGAGTTCTATCATTTTTGTGTTTCAGTGTGAATGGGAAACTTTTGGGAAACAGACTGCAAATGCTAGCTTAGCCAAAACATAAAACCTGTGTTTTCAAATGTTGGACCTTAGTCATCTAGCTAGTTTGTTGTTGTTGTTTTTTTTTGCGAGTGATAAGAGACATTATTATGACTGAGGGGCAGCAAAATTGTCTTGCAGTATTAATAAACAGTACCTCTGTATTGAGTGTTCCAGACGTGAGCCCTGCTTTCCAATTCATGGAGTTAAAGTTAATCTAGATGACATGATGTGAAATGAAATCAGAGGAGGTGAATGGGAAATCAACCACTACTGGAAGCAAATCCCTTCATCATCTGCTGCATCGTCTTGCAAGTGAGCAGGCTTTTATGCTTATATATTGGATCCCAAATGATGTTATGTATGGTTTAGGCACAGGCAGTTCCAATGCTGTGTGACTATGCAGATCTGAGGTATCATAAGCTAATGCCAATAGCTAACCCTGCAGTGGCAAATGCTTTCCTTTTTCTTAAGGAGAATTAAGCAGAGTGGCTCTAATCGTGGTTACATCATAAACACTTCAAACATGAAAATAAATCTTCGAGTGCAAAAAAAAATCACCTATTTCCTCTGGCTTTTGAAAAGACTATGTGTAACAGCTGTGTGTGTCAGTTTGTAGGACGATGCATAGAAGTTGTGTTAGATGTTAGACATTCAATAGATACTAATACAATATATACTGTAGCTCTAAAGGCTTTCAATTGACATTTTGTTATTTGGTTCGGTGACAAAGTGCAAAGCAGTCACTGAAGCACTGCCATGTGTTGTGTGAGTTTTTCTATGGACAGCGGTCTTACATACTATTGAAACCACCCCCGTTTCTAACAGCCGTTCATATCCACCCAACACTCGTCACACTTTCAAATTGTCTATTACGACCACCCTGCCTCGCCCGCAACCTGACAGATACATCCTGTCAGGAGATAAGTGGGAGGATGAGAGGAGCTAGTGACCCATGTCAGTAGTTCTGTTGCGAGCGTGCCAGTGTGTGTGCGCTTGGCGGGCGCTGAATTCGGGGTGTCCCGCTCCGGCGGTGTCAGAATAGACAGGGGCGGCGTTGCATTCACACTTCAGCTCAGCCCAGTCAAGCTGAACGCTTGATGGTTCTCATCTCCACACATGCCTATCTCGTTCTGGCTCGTGGCGGGGGACACGTCCTCATACAGTTTAATGGAGTGGGGAGCATTAGGGTCAATGCTTCTAATAAGTGGATAATGGCTCCGAGTTAGGCCTAACCTCCTGTCTCTTCATTAACACGCGCAACGTTAAAGTGACATTAAGAAATGAGGAGGCCGGACCCATCAGACACTCAAATTGAATTCAGAATATTCTCCTCATTCGCAGTGTGATGGAATTACTCATTTGGGCCATTTTCTGTCACTGCATTTTGTCTATTACGGACACAGAGCACACAGAGTTCTGGCTAGTTGAGTCTGGGAATTCAGTTCAGAAGAATGTGTAACGGTCTGCAGAAAGTATCAGTGGTGAAACATTTCGATCATTCTGTGTTGCTCTCTGGAGAGCTTGTGTATGGAGTGTGAAATATGCATCAGCACTGCAGCTGTCCAACACTTCCACTGCGTTAACTGTGCCATGAGGATGGCAATAATTCCCTGTCGGTCAGCAGTACAGGGCTCAGATCAAATTTGGTAGGGATCAGGTGAGGAAAAGACTCTCAGCCTCATATTCTCTCTCCTCACGGTCCTCCAAGCCCTTTGCTCCCTTCTCTGGCTTCAGCCATTTTGTTTGCTTGCTCTACTTTCCACTTTTCTGCATACTTGGTTTCTTCTTTCTTCCTGTGTTCCACTTACTTTCTGAGGGAGATGAACAAGGGACAGGGATCAAATCTTTCTAGTTGAAACGAGGTGTTCTTTTTTTTTTTTTTTTTTGTGAGGTTTGAACCGTTTTGCAGCTGTTTTGTCATAATGCCCTTAAATGGAACAACAGAGAGAACCTTTGGCCAGTTTCTGGTCTGAGTCGTGTCTTATGTACAATACTTCCATACAGTAAAGAGAAGGGAACATTTTCCTCATGATACAAAACCGTGTTCTTTTTGAATTGTTCCATGTCGTTCACAGACAAAAACCTTTAGTCTAAAATCTCATACTTGGCCAGTAATAGGGGTGAAACACAAGGCCACAATATGTATCTGTATCTGTATCTACATTGTGCTGCAATCCTCCATAATTGTATTTGGATGTAAACTTGAAGTGGGTGTGGCCTAAACCAGAAGATATTTTTTTTTTCATTTCCATAATAATGAATGTAGTCTTTGTTCGTCCTGCTTGTGTCCACATGAAAGTGAAAACCTTGTATGATTTTTGTTGTGTCCTGTGGGATCCCAGTCCTGATGTAAGCTTTCTTTTAAAATAGTAATAAATAATAAAAAATAAATGTATGAAGACATTATCTGTTCATTTTGAATAAAGTATTCGTATTTGGTTACGTCCTTAATCAGTGTGAAGTAACCTGTATAAACTGATACCAATATATATATATATATGTATGTATGTATGTATATATATTTGTATGATTTTGGCTCACATTTGTTAAATGTGAGCCAAAATCATCACAATTAAAAGAACCAAAGACTTAAACTACTTCAGTCTGTGTGCATTGAATTTATTTAATACACGAGTTTCACAATTTAAGTTGAATTACTGAAATAAATGAACTTTTCCACGACATTCTAATTTATTGAGATGCACCTGTATATATATATATATATATATATATATATATATATATATATATATATATATATATATATATATATATATATATATATATGTATATTCATTCAATATTTTTTATTTAGCAAAAGAAAATTTTAAATTGTGCCCTGCAAATGGACTGGCACCCCGTCCAGGGTGTCCCCCGCCTGTGCCCCATGCTCCCTGGGATAGGCTCCAGGTTCCCCGTGACCCAGTAAGGATAAGCGGAAATGAAAAAGGAATGGATGGAAATTTAAAATTTGCTGTAATTGCACTGTAATATTATACTGGTTTTAATATAGAAGTGTGCATAGTTTTTATTGTTTTTCTAGATGCTTTAGTCAGGTGAAGGAATACTTTTTTTTCTGTTTCTCAGTAACTAACACTCAGGCCATTAGTCCAGATAGACAGAGGCATTACCAAGCATGCTGCATGGCTAGACTGTGATGTATTGATCTGCCCTAGGCAGGAAGAAGGACTATTTGCTTTAAAGTTCAATGGCTCTCCACTACTATTAGTGTTGTAGCCAGTGGAGCAATCGATATGTGGACAGGCCTGGTGTCACCACACATGCTCTCCGTTTAGGGACATGGTAATATGTCTCTGACTCAGCTGACCATGCCTGCTGTTGCCTTGTCCATTCTCAATCTCTTACAGCATTTTAAAGCTGTGTTTGTTTTTGAGTTGTTGTTGTTTTGTTTTGTTTTTTTCATTTCATTTAGATGTGAAGATATTCCAGCGGGAATATTACGGGTAATGTCTGTGTCTTGCAGGCTAAGACAAAATGCAAAAGTGTAATAGGAAGCCAAAATGGTTGTCTACAGAAGGATGAGGCATCACCAAACAACTGAGTATAATAATCATTGACAAATTTTTTTTTAAAGGCATTAACTAAGAAGTGCTGCCACATGCGCAATATATATAAATATATATTTGCCCATGCACCATACATAAAAGTCAGCTGTCAGGGTCTGGTGTGTTGGGGATATTAATACCATGAACGTGAGGGCCAAGGTTGGGGGTGCAGTGAGATGTGTATCCCTTAAGGGAACAGCAAGGGCATGCTGTCCTTTTCCCCCGGCCTTGACGAGGGGTCACCGAGAATTTATCATTCTCTCCGGCACATCCCATGACATGATAGTGCACCATTATCACCCAGAATCTTTATCACAAAACCTATGAAATATTGCAACGTGGCCTTTGTATAAGCCTTGGCATATCAGTGGCCAGCTATCTCTGCTTTTGTGTGAATGCATGCCGTGATGTATATGCCTTGCCTGCAAATGTGAGGTTCATGTCCACTAAGCACCAAACTGCCCACTACAGTATAATATTCATAAAGAACTCTCCCTCATTCTGTATTTTTCTGTTTCTCCTCTGCAATGTTCACCTAAGCAAGGTCCAAGTGTTTGCCTCCAATCTTAGTAGCTGAACTCTGACTATATTCCCTCCAGCTCTGTATGCATATGCAAACTATATGACTGTGCATACATTTGCATCCTATTCACTCTACAGCACTCGGGTTGGATGTGTCCTCGCTAAAGGAACCTGTTTACATTCTCCTGTTCAGCATGCCATTTGAACTCGGCCCATCGATTTGTTTATGGCGAAGGTTGCGTAAGAGTTCCTTAAAGGGCCTGGTAATCGAACGTCTAAATATTTGAGTGAGAGGTCAGCGGCGTGAGCGCGAGACACGAGCTGCACATGCAGAAGGAACATGGAGAAGAGGAAGACCAACAAGATCAGTGTTTCTCACAGGAGCAGAAGAGAGGGAGAGAGGGAGGGAGGGAGGGAGAGAGAGAGAGAGAGAGAGAGAGAGTGCTAGAGATAAGGAAGTGAAAAGGCAGTAGTTCCACCTCAGTCCACAAGAGGGAGATGCATGACAATCCTTACACAAATATGTGGAGGATAAAGACCCTGTTCATCTCACATACACTCAAAAACACACTTAAACACAAAACACACACTCGAACACACTGAAGGCCACAAAAAACAGCATTAGTCATGCATATTGAAAATTATTTTTGGAGAAGAGAAAAAAAAAAAAAAAAACATAGCTCCACGCATGATTACATCATTATTATACACACATCCATTGCACAATGACTCCGCCTCCCAGTGACATTGAACATATTGATGTATTGGTTACATCATATAGCAACATAGTGGCACATAAAAATTCCTACATTTGAGTTTATGACAATATGAATGGGTATGCTGATGTATGTACTACTAAAATTGAGTGCAAGATAATATTAGTTAATATGAACAGATTAGCTATCAACAGAATGGCAAGCACAAAAGCCCTTAATGTTACTACTTTATCATTACATTATAACTTAATGTATTATATTAGTATAAAGTAATGTATTATATTAGTATATAGTAAGTATTAATATTATTAATAAGGTTATGCAACATATATATATATATGTTTGGATCAGGTTGCTGTTATAGGTTGATATTTCCATTGTGTTGTGTGCTATAGCTCTGGGAATTTCCACTGCAAAAAGCTTTACATCATATTTAAAAAGAGCTTTTACCTGACAATAGACTAGTGAGGCATAATCCACTTGTTATTTGAAGCTGTTTAAATAATGGTAATTACTGATCTCTTTAGATTTAGACCCTCCAGTAAGATCTCTCTCTCTCTCTCTCTCTCTCTCTCTCTCTCTCTCTCTCTCTCTCTCTCTCTCTCTCTCTCTCTCTCTCTCTTTCATGACACACATTTGCTGAGCTTCAGGAGTGTCTGTCGTCTTGCCTTTCATAAACCCATGCCAGATGTCATAGTTAAGTTTGTGAAGAGGGGGGAGAAAAGCATGCTCGAGGCAATTTTGTTGTCACTGATTTTAGATGAAATACGACAATGTTAAAATGTTCGACTCCCTCAACAAAGCTTTCACCCCATTTCTTTTTCTCTTTCTTTAGCTATCTACTGCATTTACCGCTGGGGTTAGCTGGCTTTTTGTTAGCATGGATGCTACAACAGTTTAGACACTAATTAGAAATCTGCATGAAAACATAGCGGCTTCGCAGAATAGTTGTGCTTTGGGAGATGACAGATTTGATCTTTCCGTCTTAAAAATAACTGAATAAGCAATAGATAATAGTATAAATGATTAGCACTCATAGACTATTCCTATTTTTAATAAATAATTAAACATAAATCGGACTTTAAGCTTCACAGTATTCACATATTTGCTTAGTCATAACCCGCAACATAACATGCTGATGTGACGGAAATCCTCAGCTGTGTTCATTGTGTGCTGTTGTGTTAAATAAGATAGCAAAGATAAGCCCTTGTACTACTATATTTAAGAACAGTACCAGACATCCACTTAATGTGTAATAAACACATTATTCGTAGTGATTTTAATCCCTTACAGTAGTAGGGGTGTAACGATTGGTGGATTTAGATTAAAGCATTGATTTAAAAGGCAACAATTAAAATTAATCAAGGCAACAATCATAAATCTATTGTCATTGATTATAACTGATTATAAATCAAAGAAGGACAGACAACTGATGTGCAAAAAATATGTTATATTCATATTTATTTTATTTATATTAAATTTATGTTTTTAAACTGACAAATGGTCTAGCAAAGTGGTTTTCCCATAACTCTGACAGGTAAAATAGTCCTTCTCTACATCATCATCATTCACAGATTAACAGTAGGCTTACCCAGCGTGTATAGACATGTGACAAGTTATATATATATATATATATATATATATATATATATATATATATATATATACAGTACTGTGCAAAAGTTTTAGGCACATGCAAAGAAATGCTGTAGAGCAAAGACGCCTTCAAACTAATGAAATTAAATGTTTCTACATGTCTCTTATGTAATATGCTGCTTTCTTTAATGACATACAAACATTTTTCTGTAACATTTAATTTTGTGCTAGAAAACTAATGTTTGGGAATCTAAAATGTTTTTTTTTTTTTGTTTTTTTTTTGTACTGACTTGATAATGTAGAAAATCTATAACAAAGTTTGTACTAAAAAAAAAAAAAAAATAGTGTGCCTAAAACTTTTGCACAATATTTTGTATATACATAAATTATATAAAAGATTATATATACATACATATATGTATATATATGTGCTTTCACTTTTTCCTCATATGAATCTTCTATCAGTATTTAATTTTCACATCTGATCACCTATAATTCACTTAATCAGTTATTCATATGAGAAAATCACTTGTGAAATGTACGTGATATGTCTGCAGTGGATGGTTATGTGGTAAAAGAGTAAACTGTGTTGTGAGAGAACAGAAAAAAAGAGTTTTGCTAAATTAAACCCTTAGGTCCACTTATAAATTCCTCCCTCCTTTACTGCATACTTACTTACTTATTACTGTAGGTAGCAAATAATTCACAGTACTTACTAAATACCATGTTTTAAGACTTAACTGAGGAATACACTACAACTTGGGGTTAAAAAAGGGAAAATGTAGCAAATTGAATACAAGACAGACTATAAATTATAGAAACAGACTATACGTATGATCTTCATTCCTTTTCATTCACTAAGAATGTATTTTAAGTAAGACATGATCCGTTCCACTAAAACTCCAAAACCTTGGGAAGGAATCAACATTTTCAGTGCTGAAAATAATTAGAAGATAATTAGAATGTAACCGTGCTGTACTGTAATTTGTTAAAAGCTATGCAGTACAGCTGTGTTGCTTTTTTTTTTTTTTTTTGGGGGGGGGGGGTATGAATTGTTGCTCATATTTACATGAACTGTTTGCTTAACTGTTGCGGTTCATTGCTTTCAGAGTTCAATTAGTCCGCCGAAACTCTGCACAGCATTTAACTTTCATTTCACCAAGAGTCGTTCTGGCTAATTTCCCCAGCATGCTTTGGGGTGGTACGGTTCTGCTTTAGTGCAT